>JAARMF010000176.1:440-37972 GCA_022844705.1 Toxascaris leonina | reverse complement strand
ATATATATATATATATATATATATATATATATATATATATATATAATAAACGCCAAATGATGCTCTTGACATCAGTCGAAGTGAAGCTTTAAAGTGAAGATTAGATTGCTTAAGGAGAAACTTTATGTTATCCAGCGAGAAAAAGGCTCTCTTCGGTTATACTGTGATTGACACGTCGTTGTTATCAATAGACTTACCTATGAGACAGTTTGAGTCAAGTTATCTGGTACTTAATCGGACTGCTTGGAGTCATCATTTCATACCTTATTATATGATGCATATTTTCAACTCATTGCCTTGCCTGCTTCATTTCCTTCTAGCGTAGTCATCAGCTGTGTATGCTCACCCCTTGTCAAGTGCAGTTAACTCTAGCTGAAATGTGCGGAAACTGAAGAGGAAAACTGAGTTTTCATATAAATTTGAAGTGGAGCTATAAAGTGAGAATCAGAGTGCATAAGAGGAAGCTTTAAGCTAGCAAGGGAGAAAAAGGCTCTCTGACTATTTATTTTTCAATGTTGCACCTCTTTTTTATGACTTGTAAGCGCGAATTTTAGCTTCCTGACAACACAGATATTAACTCGCTTGTCAGGTAGCTAAAATTCGCGCTTACAAGTCATAAGAAAGAGATGCAGCATTGAAAAATAAATAGTCAGAGAGATTTCTTCTCCCTCGCTAACTTAAGGCTTCACTTTATGCTCTCCGATTCTCACTTTAAAGCTCCACTTCAGCGGATGTCAAGTACGTCATTTGCCGCTTGTCATATTTTCTGGTGTGGTCATGACAGACACCTGACTGTCAAACAGCAACCGTCAGTAACAGCTGATGAAACACTTTCTTGTAGCAAGGCAAGAACTCGATCAGCTTTGCTTATATGTTGGCGTATACGAAAGAATGCTTTAGGTGGATAATAAAGAAGAAGAAATACCAAGAAGGCATCAAATGCTATATTGGGAAGTGTTATATCCCAATACTGCTCGCGTCTCATGTCGCGAACTTTGCTATGACTTGTAACCAGTACGGAAAGGAATTGCGGCAGAAGGCTAGTCTCTCTTCCGAAAGCCTGTAGAGGGCCTAGTTCTTGTGTTGTAACGCACATGTCGATTTCATTTGCCTGCATTTTAGATGCCCCTTCAAATCACTTTCTCGGTCACTTCCACTCCATTCTGATGAGTTCTTCGTCCCATCTTCCCTTTGCAGCTCTTCAGATTTCTCTGTAGATTATTGAATATGGCTGACTGGAATAGGAAGGGGAGGGGGGGGGGGGAGAAATCCACTAGAATGCAGGTACCAGATACGTTTTGCCCAGCTTCAACTATGACGCCAAATTGCAATGCGTAGAATCGAGGGCGCATTGGTTGGAATCGAGCCTGTTAGTTTACCAAAAATTGCAGGACTCCACCAAGAATTAGCAATTGCTGTTTGCAAATAGTATTCTGTGAATTTCCAAAGACTTTGATCTGGGCCCACATATCAAAGCGCATCTACGACCCTCATGTTCACTTCCATTTCTAGATTTCCTTCTAACTGTACGATTTCGAAGTCATTTTCCTTCTCTGTCATGCGTCATCCTTTAGAAGATTGGAAAATTTAGGGCTCCGTTGCATGTAGGTTTCCACTAATTGTTGGCTTACTGTCTTTCTTGATCGCACTCGAAGAGGTTAAAAACCTCTCCAAGAACTTTGGGAATTGGACTTTTTCGGCAGTCTAGGAAAAAACGAGCTAAAAATACTAGAAACATACAAATGAGATGCTGAAGAGCTCGTCTGTCGAAATCCACACATGTTGAGTTGGAGGCTGTAATATTCGACGAAAATATATCATACATCTAGTTTTGCTCATTCTTCCTCTACGTTTTATACGTGTGTGGGACAGATGTTCTATGTGGTCTTCGGCACATATACTGGGTACTCAACAGCTGCTTGTGTGGCCCTTTCACACCTTCTCAGAAGAAAATGCTGGGTAGAAGATCGCTTCATTGTGAACACCTTTCCTCGTGGATCACTACAGTCCAAATACGCACTCTCAATATGCTGAAGGAAAAGAAATCTAAAGATTGTTCCAAAAGGAAAGTGATTTATAAGCAAATATCGCGATGAGTAAATCGCTATGGCAAGTGTTCTCTGAATGGCAAATTTGGCTGAACTAAGAACAACCACATAACTGGTCGGTAAATATTGCTCCAATTTGTTACTTTCGTCATAAGGGCTCAGTCCTACTCAGAGAAAACTCATCTCAAAAACTCGTATTCATTGAGAAAGAAAAAATCCCTCGAGATGGCCTTTACAAGAAACTCTAGGTGTCGTGGAGGACTCTAAATTTGAATAATCGCTTGTAACGGCTGCATCACCATTTTTGACATGTTATTAAATGTCGAAGCCATCTTCATCAGAGCACTATGCTTCTTGGTGCAGAAGTTGCATGCTATGTCTCACGTTGTGATGAAATGTCATATCATATGTGGGAATAAGGTGTAAGTGATCGGACATAAATTTCATACCAAATAAACGTCGGAAATCTTATTTTGCGAAAACACCACTAGTTTTTGCTATGTTGAATTTTGAAAAATGCAACATTCTCAAAAGCGAGATTTTGGCACCATCAATGCTCTCAAAAGGCCTCGAGATGATCTTAACCATCTCGAGGGATCTTTTACTTCTCCATGAATATGAGTTTTTGCAATGAGTTTTCTCTGACTAATACTGAGCTCTTATGACGAAAGGATTGACAGCTATTTGACAGCTACCAAAGTTTGACCAGTTGATCCGTTCTGATTAGTGATGCGATCGCGCCAAAACTTAGGGTGTAATACTGTGCGTATACTTCTGCCTCAAAAATGGCATAGTGCTGTACCTCTACCATCTTTTCAAATGCCTAACATGCTGTACCAACGATGTACCTGCGGTTTCATATTTGGTTCAATACCGCACCAGGTGTTTTGGCCGCAAAACTATAATACTAATACTGCACTATTTGTACGTTGGGTTTTTCTTGATATACATGAATGGGAGAGGAGTCACATTATAAATGATAGAAGGAATAAAAGCCGTGTGATTACTGACTGAAATAGCATCATCACTAACAGAATAATATGAACACTGACTGAAAAGATTCAATAATAAAATTACTCTTTTCTTCACCAAAAACGAAATGGATGGAATTATCTATGGGCTGGGGTTACTGAGAGAGCTCGTTCACGCTCATTTCCTACCCATCAAAACTCTGAAACCTTCTGCCGTATCTTACGATCAACCAGACAGCCACCACTCATTTCCATATGCAGACAACTCGCAACTGAAAAGAGGCAGGTTTCCGGAAACACAAAATCAACGTTGGCAGAAAACATTATGTCAACAGTTGAAATCAGAAGCGGCTGAGACGTTGATGTTGTTTCAACGTTGATGGATCGTGCCGGCATGAACTATAACAGTTTGTGAATGTACAGCAGAACGGGAAGTGAAGTGTGGAACAAAGGGATCGGAAAAACGCAGGACACTTTGCGCAACAGTGCATATACCAGCCACCAGTGAAATGCGTATACGAATCACATTCGCTTGAAGGGACAGTAGGAGATGAAGTTCCCTTCTCTTGTGGTTACGAAGCTATTTGCATTTCTGTCGATTTCCAGAAATGATCTACAAGTTAGCGCACACTACTGAACCGTTCAAATTAAATTCAGCTCAGACCTTGAATGGAGTCGTTCAGTCGTTGGCTGTAATACTCTGAATCTCTGTACGACCACTATTCGTGCACCTGTCTGAGTGCGCCGAGATTCGACACTTCTCAGACCACCAGCTGCAGTGCATGAGCCATGCAGCCTGGTCTCTCGAAAGTCGCATATAGAGCCTAGTTTTTCTGTGTGTCTTTTCGAAATCATCAGTTTAATCCTCACTTCGTTCAACATGTCGTCATCAGAGCGGAAAGGCACATCATCATCTGTGACATCTGAGCTGTTTATTGCAGTCACCTGTTTACAATCTGTGTTTCCTGTTTCAGCATGCAGTACTGCCTACTCATTTTCAAAAGTGCCCACTACTTTCGAGCCTGAATCAGTTATTACTATACGTCGACGGCCCGTCGATGTCTACGCTGCTCAGAATCTTTTATAAGCTTGTTCAGTGTCCTGCGCAGCACGATCTCCGTGCCACTTCTTCAAACCCAAAAGTGATTTCTGCGGGATCCATCTCCAATGTAATGGATCGTTGCAGCATTAAATGGATATTCAATACACAATGTGAACAGCGATGGACGCTCGAATCGACATTTTTACATCTGCTACAACTTTCTCCTTGATCTCTTCCAACGGTCCCTCCGAAGGCGGGCAAAAGGCATACTCATGAACTCAGAAGGGGAGGATGAGTCGCGGGTTCAACACAGCTGAATACTCACAAAAGTTCTGGCTGAAGAACGTACATAGAAATATATTGGGTAGAGTCGTCAGCTTTTGGAGAACCTTCATGCACCGTTTTCTTTCTGCTCTGTTCTGAGTCTCCTCATAAGACTCGCTCCACGACTTCTTTCACGTCGTTGACGGCGTGCTTCACTTCACGGACCGATTCCGATTGCCGAGTGCCTTCATCAGCTCAGTCTGCTCAAATTCACGTCGTATCTCCGATGTTTTATTACATTTGTCGAAGTGAGGCTGCTTATTTACGGTCATCACATCTTGTACACTAACAGCGTTCCTGAATCATTTCGTAACCCTGGCGCCGAATGAGATAGACTCCGCTATTTATCTTGTTTTAGTGCACTTTGAGGGTCAGTCGTTCCGAACAACCGTTATGTTAGGAGCAGCACGATGCTGAGAAGGAAAGAAAACAATCGAGAAATAAAGACTCGACTAAAATTCCATTTTCTGCACTTTCATTTGTTCTTCATACATTTGCAATTGTACGACGTCTGATTTCATAGGCCTCCAATAGATGTCGTTTTTACAAAAAGAATTCATTCGCTCGCACGGAGTATATTAATCCCACTAAATCTCTCATAAAGGATGGAGCTATAAAAATTTGAAAAGAATTGTTCATTTTTTTACAGTTGCTCATCTTTATTGACCATGTTGAACATCCAGAATAGAAAATCTAGCCCTAAATTTTCAAATGAACACTTTGTCCCATGCAGCAAGTGACAGCACCATTTCGCATCCAAATTCTCAAAGTAGAAATTGCGAAAACGCACTAACACTTTCTCTGGATTTTTCACATGAAGTACATTTCAGCTACAAGTGCGGCGAAAAAATGGCACGATTACTTCTACCTTTTTCCAAACGCGGGTAGAATATTCTTCCTCTACCGGCTTCCGAAAATCAGGCTGCACTGTACTTATACTTTGCTTGCATATTTTAATTTGATACAACGCCGTTCCATACTTCATATTGGCACATAAATGCAATACAAAAGCACAACACTGCTTGGAACAAAGGAACCACTAGTTCCGACAACTCCGTTTCTTCGACTAATTGTGAACTGCTGTTTGCACTTAGTCAAAAGCCTCCACCGATCTACAGCTCAGATTCGAGATGATTCATCGCTTACGGTCCATTCCGCTGCTTCAAGAGATAAAGTGCAGAATGAAGCAGTAAAGGTGGCTGTGGTTAAGATGCGGGCATGCTGTTTTGCTGCCGGAAAGATCCGGAGGACTTTACGCTTGGGATAATTCTTCACTTTGTGAAGCATTCATACTTATCCTTCTAACTGCATGTCTCTCCGAAACTTGAGTTTTACTCGTGCAACGACAAACAACATAATTCTGGCAACCTTGATCAAGACTGCCCAATCACAGATGGGTAGGACGCCTTTTATGGAATCAACAGGAGTTCCGCATGAGACAAGCCGCTATTTGTTCTATCGTGAGTCTACTTTTGTGTTAAAGATATGCAGGCTTCAGTTTGTAGTGTTTGGATGCTGATCTTGCATTATTTCTTTCGTAGCATCTGTAGATTACGAAAAGCATGTTCTGCAGCGATCCCTTCATAATTCTGTCTTCAACACCTGCAAAGCTTGAAAAGAAGTTACAGAGGCATGGAAAGCAACTGCTTGCCTCCAAGGATTGGTAGGTTAACTAAGCAGGCCTGCAAAGTTATTCACGTTTGCTGGTTTTCCTTGGGTCAAACTAATGTAGATGATGATTTTGTTGAATATTTTTGATCACCAAGCTTCTTCTTGGAGGTGAGTTGGATGGTTGCTCTTCCTTTTCTTCGCCAACATATAGCCATTTCCAGAGCATTAACCCATATTTGTCACGACTCATTATTTATAAAATACTCGCCTTCATCACAATATGCATAAAGCTGCAAATAGTTTTTTCAAAATACTATACTTCTTGAGACCTGCCAACCTCACACTCCCAGGTATCATTTCGCGGAATGTGAAAGAGGTCCTGAGAAGACAATCAGTGATGAAAAACTGCACCGTCTCTTAAGTGAGACGTCCACATAGGAAGCTCGGTCACTCTCACAGTTCACCGGAATGCTCTCCCATTAACGACTCCCAAAGCGCATACGCAGCTGTTGTTTGTTGTTAAAATAACTGAGCGAGAACTTTCAGTGGTAGCGATCAATAACTGTTGTTGTCGTTGCATTCAGACACTCATCACTGTGCAGCGGTTTCCCGAGAACCCTTATTTAATCATTTCTCCGGCAGTCTCTGCATCCCACCACATGAACACCTACCAACATGAAATATCCTTCTAAGAAGCATATCAGCTCTGCTTTTGAAGTGTGAGCCACACGACGGTCACACGACATCCGACCACCACTGAGAGTCAAATTCCTCGGTTGAAGCTATTAAAACCCAGCGTGCACAGCAGGACAGATAGGCCCCTCAGACACACACACGGACAGAAGCGTACAAGCGCATGCGTACAACGCAGCATGGGCGTGCACGCGCTCTTGCACACTGGTGCGCACCCGCGCACGCAACTCGTGGAATTCTGCTGCCTCGGAAACGTTAGAATGTTCACAATCACGGGAGGCATTCGATGGTGCGATTGCAGGATTTATTACGGGGTGCTGCGGATTCAGTACTGGCCGCTGAGGCGCACCTTAATTTTTTCGGAAGAGATTCATGCGATAAAGCTGAAGCGAGTAACGAGATGGTTAAGGTGCCTTCTGCGTTAACGGACGGTCAGCTCAGTTTACAATTGATCCTAAATAATGTTTGCTCGTGAGGACGATTTCGTAAGCTCTAGCATCCTCCTTCCAACATACTGGCATTCACCTCATAATAGGCACATTCTAAAAAGTGACAAAAACTACACTTTATTTGGGTATGTTGAATATTTTTTCACACATAACATATTTTTTCCCCATCAAGTGTGCTACTCATGCACTGCAATACTTTCAAGCAGTATAGGCACACTGTGGTCTACTTCGAACGTAGCGTTTTACGAGAAGTCGATGAGAAGAAATCTACTCGAAATCACATGTTCAACGACACTTTAAGCGATTGGCTCAGTCCAACTGCCTGAAACAGGCGATATGAATGGACCAAACTATGCAAAAAGCTGCACTCTAATCAAACAAAAGCCGCTTGCTAATGATCGGAGCTCCAGGATTAAAGATGTTTCACTGCTGTGTAGTGTTCGCTCCCGCTTACAGCAGAATGCACCCGTGAACAATGAAGTAGAGCGACACACCCTTTTTTCCTGAGTACTTTCGTGGTATATAGATGCTATGATAGTGTCACAAAGTACTCAACGGAAAAAGCGCCATATGACTTTAATTCGTTGAATATTCAGAAACATCGTCACTTACACCTTACAAACGACACGAGATGCTCAACACATGAAATGCAAGAACCGAAATTTACGTAACAGCGACAAGCATACTGGATAAGAACACAAGCAAAAGAATGCACGAATCTAAAAGACTACTCGGGCAGCGCAAACGAGAATGACCGCACATTTACCAATTGCACAACAAAATCGTTGAAGACATTGCAAAGAGGTGATGTGTGTTGGCGATTCCAATACAGCCATTAATTCAAACTTGCTTACTGAGTTATGGATCACATGTGCATACGGGAAAAATTGTTCAGCCGTCAGAAAGCACTGAAGATGCACGACGTGGTCTTATACATCAGGGCGACGGAAAAATAAGGACACTTTGAAATTCTAAAACACACTCTACACAGGAAACTATTTATTCTATATTTCACAGATTACATTGATGCCATCCGAATCATAGCTCCTTCTTGCCTTTCCTGGTTTTCGGTGGCGGGGTAACAGGTTCTGGCTCTGGTTGTTCGTCTTCATCTTCTGCAAGCAGATAGTCTTTGAGAGGAAAAGAAATTCTAACTCCAGCATTTGATGTGGAAACAGTAGATATGCACCTGCAACTATTCAATCTTTTTCGAAGCATTTAACAGCTATTCATTCGTTAATCACGGTGACATTTCATTAGTCATATGGCTAACTAAAGAGCGGTCATTTAGCAATTTTTTCAACGAAAGCCAAGAAATCGGCACTTGGCAGATTTTTGCTATTCGACAGCGAGGGAATGGGTGTGCAATCCCAGTCAGAATGAGCGTCTCGTTTTTGACTGGTCATATGAATGAACTTTTTACTCGAAAGTGACTAAGTGATGGAGTTGAGCTTCGCAAAATAGGATGTTTTCAGATGATGCGTTAGCAGCATAGAGAAGCGAATGCGTCGTTAAAAAAATATTCGTGAATATTCGCAGAATGCGAAGAGACGAAGAAACGAAACAAACATATAAGAAAATCTGCAAAGGAATCCAGCTCCACAGCACAAGGCGATCGTCATTGACGATTTATAATGTGGTCGAGGGGAACGCTGTAGATGAGAAGGGCCGCTATATAAGGGAATTGTATGTGACTGAGAGCGAGATGTAAAGCTTTTCACATTCGGTGCAAGCCGCTAACCATTCGGCGCGAATACTAGACTGTTGACGAGTAATAATCAAGATATTCCAGCAAGCATTGCTTACAATGGTGCAGAGGCAGTCATAGAGTGTATGTGACTACTATACATTTCATGAAATCCGATTCGCACTGAAATCATAACCAGTCTTTCAACAGCCTCTGAAAAACCTCAGCCAGAAATGTAACTCTTAGCCTATTCGGCAGCTTGCTACAACCCACCACGATTGCTGACGCTGATTCCCACAATTTTGAAGTTTTCTTTTAGGGTCTTCGGAAGGATGAGCGCAAATGGGACGGGAGGTTGAATCCCATGGAGTAAGATGAGTGGCAAAGAGTAATCGAAACTATTGTTGTGGCGATGGAGTGCACCACCCACCCTCTCTTGGTTTCGTCATGGCCTGTAGTACACGTTGCCCATTTCCACTGACGCATCCAGCAGAGCATATGCAGCAACTCTGCAGCAAGTGAAATTAGTAATAATTATGAAGATACTGTTTTTGTATACGCAAGCTGTTCGCTTCCGCCAATCACAGGCATGCCATTCCCAGGACTAGAATTGATGAGAATCTTGCATACGTGCG
This sequence comes from Toxascaris leonina, assembly GCA_022844705.1. Classification (NCBI taxonomy): domain Eukaryota; kingdom Metazoa; phylum Nematoda; class Chromadorea; order Rhabditida; family Ascarididae; genus Toxascaris; species Toxascaris leonina. The sequence goes on along the minus strand of JAARMF010000176.1, from coordinate 28,512 downwards.
GAACAGCTTATCAAGATCACAAAGCTTATAAACTAACGCACGTAGCTTACAAACTTTCCTGCAACTGAGAACAAATTTATAAAAGCCTTCTAAACTGACCGAGAAAACCGTTCACTTGTGGTGTAACCAAAAAAAATATCGTGGCCTATCAAACCAGCCTATAATCTGACAATGAAACTTGTTCAGAAAAGCATCTGAGAACAATAAAGTTCTTTCACGCAGATACGAATGATAACTCGATGGACGTGGCAACTAGAAGTAAGACACCTCTATGTTTAGCGGTAACGTATTGTACTGGGAAGGTCCAAAGTGGCTGAAACTGAGAGATGATAACTGGCCATATTGAAGCGGAAAAGCAAAAGAGTTTACGAAAACAGAAGGAGGAGATACAACGATACAGGGCAAAAATGAAGCTATTAATGCTATAGCGGCGATAGGCGTGGCATAGAAATCGGATTTTTGATACATGGATCAGGTGGGATCGTAGACACTGTGCTATACAGCTGATGCAAAAAATAATGCGAATGATAGCTGCTGTTCTTCGTCTTATCGAAACCGCCCTAAGGAAGTTCTAGATGTCCTGAGAGATGCATATACGGGGGTGGAAAATAAAAGTGTCATAATGAGACGCGCCATAGAATCCCCCCTCTATCTACAGCGTCATGATCGAACCATCCTACAGAGGCATCAGCAGAGCTCATAATCGTCCTTACCCAGCTCAGTTTCAGTCAACTGACGAGGATAACGAATGAAATAATCCTCGCTTAGGGGCAGTCCAACTTTCTCCTGAGGAATCCTACGAGTGAGCCCGCATTCTCCTTGTTAGAGACGATAGAGAGACCGAGGAATTTAGAGAACTCGCAACTGCAGTACTCATACAAAAGAGTGAAAGAAACATAAAATCAAAAGATTCAAGAGGGATTCAGCAAAATATGGGAAAGTGCCAAGTACCTAAATGCAGTAATTTGGTGAATAAGTCGAACAGACGCGACCGATGCTGAACGGTCTTATCAAATCATCACGATATCTCAGAAAAAGCGGCTCTAAGAAGATTGCCCCACTGCAGAGGCATCCATTGTTTAGAATCACATAGAAATGAAAGTAGAAACTAAAGAGATGATCCGATCTCCAACAAACGTGCATCCCCAAGCCTAGTAAGACAAAATACTCGAATAGTCACGTGAATGTGGATGCAGCCCAAAAACATCGCACAAGCGGCGAGCAAATTTTTCGAGGTAATTTCCTCGAAAAAAGGAAAAAAAAAACAGAAGGGTTCGCGCAAAGAACCAAGGATGTCCGCCACTTGTGACATCGGAGAAAAAGTGAATAAAGTTGCAGAAAAATTATCACAGCGCCCATTTTGGTCCTCACTGTCGCCTATGTCGCTGTCGCCGTCTTCGTGACAGGCATGAATTTGTGCGACTATCGATGCCCCCTAATCGTGGTGCCATGAAAGCCGTCAATATTGAGCTGATAAAGAAATGTGAATTTGAAACAAGTGAATGTAACATGTCGCAGGCATTGCCTACACTACGGTGGACAAAACATATGATTGCTAATCAACAAATATTTCATCTCCAAGAACGGCTTCTGCTTCAAGGGATTTTGCAAAAGAAATACTCGTCAATTCCAGAAAATTTTTAAAAAAGAAAAGCGTTGCGGAGCAATATTCTCGAAATTTTTTAAGATGAAGGGAAGAGAAAGAAACAAGCGCAAAGGGATTCGGCACCAATGTGCAGCGTCCACGGTGATTTGTAACGCAGCCGAAAGGGAAGCCGTAGGGTGGATGGAACTGCGCTTCCGAAACAACAAGCTATTGTTTGAGCGACCACGTTCTGATGGGGCAGAAGTTACCGAACTGAGGCAGAAGTTTGCAACTTCTCGCATTCCGTGTAAGCGGCTAACTGCTCAACGGGTCATGGTCGCATAAACGAGGAGATCCGTTGCCATTATTTTAATTTATAATTTTCATTTTGTAACTCTTGCTAAACATGCGTTATAATGCATAAATACTTAGGAAAGTGCTTCACGTTGATACAATTCAATTCATGGTTTCCATCGCTGACGGCATTTTCCTGTTCACTTCGAAGTGTTTAGACGCATAAACTATATGCAGCTGCACCAAAAAGAGGCAGTTTATTTTGAAAGCTCTATGCGAAATCTTTAGTAGTTTCGAAGAAGGTTCACCACTGCGAAACAACGTCACTTAACATCCCTTTCGCGAAATGCCAAACAATTTTTCAGAAACAAAGTGTATGCATCGGATGTGCTATATAGTGATGAATTTATTCACGTCACAAGGAATGCGATATAAGTAATAGCATAAACGCCCTTTTGCATTACACTCATATTTATCCGATGTGTATCCTGCTTCTTGTGATGCCGAATAGCTGATGGCTAATTAAGTTTTCCTCTCCTTCGATTCAAACTGACGATATTAGATGAACTGACAATTCAAAGAGAAAAAAAAGTTCCATTTTTTCAAAACTTGATTAGCATTTTTCGAATCAGATCGACCGACACATGTCGGTCACGCAGGCTATTTCCTTATTCGTCAAATATCTCAGACTGTTCTTCAAAAGAAATGAGTAAAGAATTACTTTTCAGCCTATGACTACGCTGAAAAAACCAATCGTTCAAATGCGTTTTACTCTTCGAATCCCCTTCATTTTTTGAAAATAAGATGCTTGCATTCTCAATACAATGTCAATTGCCACAACTATCGATCCTGTCACCCTATTCGTGCTGCGTGTTTATAATCCTCGAAAGTGCGAATTAAAAACCACAAGATTCGTGGCGCTTACCGTCGAGTGAGATGCTGCCGTTCATGATTTGGTCGATCCACGTTTGCAGCACTTCGAGATTGCTATCACGATGCTTCTTGGGGTCGTCCAGATTAACTTGTGACATGTCGAACCATATTCCTTCTTTCTGTAGATAATCGGAAAATCATACCAAGAGAAATCAAGTATAATCAGGCACCGCAGGGAATGCGGCTTGACAAAATTGGCCTACCTGGACGAAGTTTTGTTGCACGACACACAGGTATAAAAGAGTCCAGTCAGAGCCCAGGCAAAGTTTGGAATAGACTTTGCATGATAAGATGTGCATAAGTTGTCAGCAGAAACTACACATGTGATCAAAACTTACGTACCATGTTTCTTTGGATTTCAAAAGGTAAAACTTACGTACCACACTTCGAAACAATGTGCAAAGGCATTTCTCTGGTGCCAATTAGCTCCGAGTGGAGTTGTGTTCAACGTCAGCGCCGAACTTCCTGTCTAGCTTGGTACAATTTCACAACATCGTTTGTGTGCTGTATGCATCACTTAACATCTCTGCTCATCTAACCATAGGACCTTCCAAAACGTAATGAACGGCGAAGAACATTTAGATGTTCGACGAAGCACAATAAAATATATGCCCATATATTATACACCTGTTTCAATGCCCAAAAGAATCGTTTCTACTTATGCAGTGGTGAAAGGAGTGATGATCTGCACAAAAAGCATCGAAAAAATTTCATCATATCCTCCAAATAAAGCTTTGCAATAATGAAAATTGGTTCTTGTCAACCGACATCGATGACAACTGAAGTTTAAGTGCAACGGGATGAGATCAAAAATTTAGAGGAAATCCATGGAATTAGGTGAAAACTTTCCAGACATGTGCGCGCAAGGACTTCAAAGTTCTGCTGTTAGCCAGCAACCTACAATTCCTTAGCGCGGACTTCAGTTGGGAAATGTCATGTTAGCCTGACAATAAAGCAAAAACCAATATTTCATCACGTGAATGTCGTAGCGATGATGTACTAATTCTTATGTTCTTCATAAGCAACCGTAAGTAGACGGCCTGAATAAAGGATGTTGTTTTCGAGTCAGGCTTTTTACTAATATTGCTCAAAAACGGATGAAAAATAGCAACAATATAATATCGTATCATTGTTTTGCCTTAAGTTTGCAGTAAATCTTTCGGGCGCGAGACGACGATCTTCAGGCCAATCTGAACGTAGAGAGAGGCACGTAGAATTTTTCAGGAGAGGGAGGCCCCACACTACTTTAAGCGCTAAACCCAGCTCCGAGACTTCTCTACCCCTTCAGTTTTTCCTGTTTCTCCACTAATGTCATGAAAAATCATGAAAAACGTTGTTCATTGCACCTCCCAGATGTAGTGCACGTAGGTGTGGAAAGGTGATGTTGCACTGTTTGCACCGATATCATACGCATCACTTCCTAGAAGTATGCTTTTCAACATGACCGAAGGTTTTTTTTGCAGGGAGGACAAGTAGGAATGATGACGGCAAAGCAAGTGAGCGATATCAGACAGTACCACTTGCAGTAGGGAGTACTGATGGGTGATAGTAACAGTAACAGTAATAACTTTAAGCAATTACAACAGTGGAAAACAGGGGATTGCAGATCACGTCGGCCGACAATGTTTTCTGCAATTCGCCATTTTGCACAAGTCTATCAATATTTGCAACGGCTTTAAAAATGAACATTTTAGCGACATAGCATCATGCGTTTATTACTTCTTTAAGAGTGCTATGGTATACTGCGATAGAATGGTAGAATTTATTTATAAATTGATGACGCCATTATAGGAAAAGCTTGCATTATGCTGCATTTACAGTATTATGTCAATTATTGCAAAATAGAAAGCTGACAAAACAACACCACTCTCTAAACGTCACCATTTGATGCGAAATGGCTTATCCGCCTTCTAAGTGACATGTTCAGTGGTGACATAAAACGTTCGAATGTTCTGTTCTAATACCTACTGTCGTCGTGCTAGGGTCTTTGACATTTGCCGCTGGAGAAATTCCTTTCTAGCGCTGCTTCCATGACTAGAAAACGTGGCAACTTTTTCTAGTCAGAGCCAACGTTAGCAATGGAAGATAGACTACAAGCGATATCGAGCTTACCAACCTTCAATGAGCAATTAGCGGGAATGAGACATCGTGCTTTGGTGTGGTGCAGAAGGAGACAGGTATGATTAGCAGGGATGGTTTTTGGTTGCAAAAGATATGAAAATGGTCGCTGTTGGTGGAACCCGCAACGAATGCGGTTTCTACTGTAACCGGTGATCCTGGCAAAGAAGTGAGCGACAAATTGGGCAAATTCTACTAAAGCATGCAAATTTCACAGAAGTCTGTGCGCACGCGATGGTCGGCGATCAGTGATGAGGGTACATCACAATTACTGTACTACGAAAGAGTCAATAGCGGGCGATCAGAAAGTGAATTTCTATTAGAGATGAGGTGCGGTGTGATTTATGCAATTCCGGATCCTGCTTACCAAAATTCGTTTTATCCTCAGACGCGAAGCCCTCCTTAAATGAGCGGATGCTTCTACGAGGAATTGCACTGAATAATCAGCTTCTGAAGGGGAATGTTTCAGGCCGGGAGATTTTTCCCGACATGCAACACCTTTTTAAAACGAATATTTGGGAGCCGGCTTAGGGCTGGCACTATTGATGCACGCCATTCACTCCTGTATATGCGTTTCCAACCCCACTGAGTCGTTTGCCCAATAAGTTCGGTTGCAGTTTGGTGAACGTTTAAAAATTTCTGAGGTTAAATCGTAACATTAACCTTTCCCCAGATGGCTCTTCATCCACCTAATTCATCGAATAATTTCTTCCAAGAAAATCTCAAATAATATTGCATAAAAATTTCGGCGAATTTCGTGACAATGTTGCGCAATCACTCAAAATAAACACACACTACATATTCACACATTCCGACCATGCTTTCCAGATTTGAGATCCGAGACTCGTGAAAATCATGTGTCCCTCTACTCCTATTCTTAAGTTGTATTCCAAATCATATCGAAATCGATATGTCATCTTAGTGCAAACAGTGACCTTTTCGTCTTCTCTCAGTGATAATCTATGTCAATTAAGTGGCACTAATTTGCTTTCTAGTGTAAATGCTTTCATTCTTTTGCTTTCTAGAAGCCTTTTTAGTTCCTCGCGAAGACTGTCATTGATTCTCCAAGCAGAGCTCACTGAGAGCACCGCTTCCATCCATATTTATAGTTTCTTCTTGAATTTTTGGGCAACCAGATGCTAAACAAAGCAAACGCTCATATATGAGACGCGCATGCACATGCTGTGCGAAAGAATACATTTCATCCCGTTCGTTTTACGCTTTCACTAGAAACAATGAAAAAAGATGCTATGTGGTGGGCCTGTAAAGTCTCTGATTTTTTTGATGTTTAGGGAAGCGCGCCTTCTCAGTTTCATCTTTACCCGAGAATAGAATAATGCTTACATCAGAGATGTCGACCAAACCGAGTTGGGGACCCTCTTCGATATCGATACCGAACATTTCCTCCCAAATATCGACCATAAGCGGGAATTCATCTGAATGAATGATACCAAGAAATAGAAGATTATAATCACAATTCGGGCTGGAGCGAAGGGGAGAGACGGAGTCTTGACATACAGTTATGCCTAAATCTGGCAAACGAATATGCGAGGGAAAGGGGGTCTCTTTGGTAACACCAGCATGCGCGCGTATAAGGCAGCCATAACAGTGCCCAGAAGCTGCACAGCCTAACGCCTCTTTCGTTTTCTTGGCGTAGACTCCGATTCAGAGAAATCAGATTCAAAAAAGAAAGCTCACTGCCTAGATGTGTAAAGGGTCAAGTCAGGGCTGAATTCTTGCTGTATTCTCGGAACTCTTGCTTCTAATCCGTTCAGCCCGTGACTTTTTCTCTCTTCTCACTGGGACGCATTTCTGAGAGATGCCTGCTACGTAGAGATTCCCGCACAACCGGTTAATCAACAAGGTCGATTCACTCAACGCAAACGAGAGTGGCGTTGATCAAGGCGGGTAATAAAAACAGAACAGAATGCTCGCATTTATGGAAATCAAAGGATCGAAGCTCGAAAGCTCAACTTGTGGAAAGGAAGTGACAGCTGTTTTACTGCATCGAGCTTCCACATGAAAGTCATTGGCTTTTATTCCTGTGGAAATAAAAATCAATGGTTGCTAAATAACGATGGAAAGAATTGAACGAGAACAAGATCTCTAGAGCGACTACCTGAGTTTTTTTCGCGAGTAAAGCGGCTGAAAATTTCCTACGGCTTCAAAAATATCGATACAAGTTTTAACTGAGCGACGTGGAAATTTCTGTCTTGATGATTGAGAGTCGTCTCCTTTCTATGCTTCTTTATAGATGAAAGGCGTGATAGAATCGAGCAACAAGTCCTCTTTTCTACGAACGTCATTCATGAAAAACGAAGTAGCGAATAGCCCCGAAAAACTATCTAAAAACTTCTGCGCAATTGAATCTTTTTGCTTCTTTCTTAATAGCCAATGAATGAAATTAAAGAAATGATTTTGCTGGATGAGATGCTTCGATAACTCTCTACACATGATCGGTATTTCAAAAATATCATTCATTTCTAATCTGAACGAAGAAATCGTGGTCATCAGATCAGTTGTGATCCGAACAGCACGCCGCTCATGGAACGAACAACTTTGGAACAGATTTAGCGATAAAGAAAAAGCATTTTCCGCCCTGCCTTCTCGGTCTAATGTCACCGGGTCCGCATGACTACATTAACAAAGTTGTGTGAAAAAATGCACGGTCACACTGTACGAATTGAAAATAATGTATATACCAGGGTCAATGAGGACGATCTGGAGAGTGCCTGCATGCTCGCCATTCTCGTCAGCAAGTTTTTGCAACAAGTTGAACATCGCACGACCTTCTCGACTTTCTTCATCACAGAATGCAATGACCAGTTTCTCATCTTCATCCGCGTCCTTCTGCAACAACGTAGTGCTTTTCAGATGGGGCGATGGAAGTAAAGTCCTACATGGCCGGGGATGGCATTGACACGAAAACGCTTGGAAGCGCCCTCAATTTTTTATGCCTTTACATCGCTTTATTTTATTAATGGGACTCTTGGCACCAGGCAATTTCGGTCCATTAAAGAACGAATTTGCCGTCGCACGGAATGAACGATGAACTGAGCAATAATTGACAGGTTGAGGCACTGAAATAATTGATGAGTCATTGAAACTATTTTAGTGGTATCAGAATGTTTCAGCAAACGGAACGGCATTTTGAATAAATGGATGCGAGAGTAACAAATGCAAAAAAATGCCAATCAAAGATTAGAAGAGCATGTTTCCACAAGCTGTCGCAATATTTCTTTACAGTATAAATGCGCAAAGCACAATAACTTATTCACCTCTTCAACAATTTAGTTGAAATGCTCTCGTTTAGCACTTGAAAGGATCAAAAACCGGCGTCAACGAAGCATATAATAATTTTTTCAAAGCACACGTCTTCTCGACGCCTTTCTTCAAAACTATGGGCATACACAAACAAAACAGCCTACCCAAACATTGAAATAGTTCTGTAGAGTTAGTTTCTGCATGACAGGCTCTTTGTGTTTCTCCACCCAGTCTTCGAATTCGTCCTCTGTATCGACTGAAACCGGTGCATAAATTGGGTCATCCTCGAACGGACGAATCATTTGAACTTCGCCAACACGCTTCAGTCCCATTTTACGAGCCCACTGAAAACGCTTGCTCTCAGTCAACTAATCGTTTGTACAAAATTGAAGTTAAGTTTGCGCATATCATTCTGCATTCCGATAGAAGAGATATTCCGCTGCATTTCGCATGAAAACGCAGCTCCTGATCTAATACTGACAGCAATTGAACAAGTTCTCGTTACGATGGTCATTATGTCAGCGTTCTGCTTAATTGCACTCACAGTATAACTTACGGCTACGATTTCGATAAAAGAAGCATTAGGTGATGGTGAAAGCGAAAGACAGTATCCTAGTTTCATCTATCGAATGAAACTAAACATTCAGTTTCTCATAGGCAAAAACGAAAAAGATGCATCGTAATATGCAAATTGCTTATCCTATGTGACGGACCCAGAAAAGAAGATGACCACAACATACATATGAGTTCACGACGGCGAAGAATTCTATCTCTCCCATGAAGTCCTCGGCGGCTTCTTCGAATTCTTTAAGTGCTGCAATCGAACACTTTATCTACTCAGGACAGCATCCACTGTTCGTCTGGTCGAGCACTGATCTTTAAGAAATATCGAAGGCGCTGATCTCTGCTCAATGTGCAAAATCATCCTTGTGTGACGTGCACAGGATTCTAGTACCACACTAGGGAGACCGCCACTTACATATGATCCAACAATGTCTATCCAATGCAAAGGTGATGGGAAACGTCATCACATTGAAAGGCCTCAGATGATTCACATTCTCCGGACAAAGTCAGTGTTACAAAACATCAAACTCTTCCGTATTGTTCGATCGCCAGTGGTTGGGGGTCGAATGTTTGAACTTCAGAGGCTTTCAGTCGCTTCTCTGTTTTGCTCCTTCCAAATCATTTTCGATTGCATATCTCTCAATACAATAATGGTTCACGCACAAACGCTCAAGTCGCTTATATTCTCACTTAACATGGGCTTTATGTATCGGTTCTGACGGGTCCCACTGATTTTGAGAGCGATCCACTCGTGCAATAAAAGGTGAATTTATATGCGCATAAAGCTTATTCGTTCACTTACATTGCATAATACAGTTTGCAGAGTAAGGTTGTCAGTATGCACTTTTGCCGTGACCGAGATCGAGATTGACGACAGTAAACAGTAGGATTCTGAAAACGCAATGCTATGAGAAAACCAACCAGCGCTGCCGGGTTCGAAATAACCAATCACGCGCACGGTGTTATCCTCGAGGGATTCGAATTCCTCTTGATCGTGCTCATCGTTGATGATCGTCACTGGATCGTCAGGGATCTGAACGCTGGTGTAGTCATAAGTTACGAGGTGAATAATTCTCAAGCCGCGCTTACAAAACTCGAAAATTACTTCTTTAGCGATAACGGACAAAACGAGAGCAGATGAAACCCACCAAGATGGGGCTTATACCTGTTAAAGTTTACCTGCTGAAGTTTGCATGGTCACTGTACGTACGTATAGCTTGGCCAGTATTCTTTTCGCGTATATGTAGTGTTTTAGTACATTTGCATAATTGTATCCAAAGTGCGATATGACATGGCATCACACATCGTATGTCAAATTGTTAAATAAAACTTATTATGGATATGGCATTCTGGTCAGAAGAGCGGTTAGCGAAAACTATACCAAAATTTTTTCGGCACAGTACCTGTAATGGGCAAATAAAAGCAAGAACTTTCCACGGTGGATGGCACGGGTGCTCAGTGGAAATCTAGGAGTGCTACTAGAAAGCTTAAAAATAAAATTTCTATATGAAAAGTTACCCCATGCCACTTGCATCACACAATCTTACTAATAAAGTTGAGCACAACACTAGGCGTCTATTCCGCAATTTTTTGTGCTATGGCAATGAAGAGGTTAATCAGAAGTTGTTTTGATAGAAATACGAACATCCATAAGCCATGAGACGAACGTGTCGGGATCGCGCACACCGTGATACTCGATCTTGTAGCCGTCCTTATAAACATGAATTGTGTCCTCACCTTTTTCCACCTCTGCAACTTTCGATACGATGAAGCAGTTTGTATTGTACGGAAGCAGAAGAAGAAAAACCAATCAAAATTTCCAAATAGCGTGTTGCTACGGTTCAGCAATATCAAAGACTCCATTGATACTTTGAAAAATGGACTATGAAATTTAGAGCTCTGCAGGATTCTTCCCTTTTGGTTTTAGACTCAACTGGTTCTCATCTCGGTCTTATTGGGACAAAATGTGTTGTAATGAGGGGGTTTGAAGTCTTCAATCTGCGACCTGTTTCTATTGAATTTGGGATACTGTTAAGTACCTCTTCTCTTAGTTTTTCTTCTGACCAAACTTTCTCGCAGTTTTCTCTTACCCGCAGATGAAAAGCTGGAAGAAGATGCATCTAAACACATCGTTATCAAATATCGAAACTCCAGTGGCGCTATTGAAATACAGCTGAATTGTCGTTGAAAACTGGACAGTGGGTAACCCATTGCAAATACGCATTCAGTATGCGGCTAGTGATAACTATAAAGGGAAGACGTCATGGGCACCGGATGATCGCATTCTGAAATAACTTACGAAAAATGGTCGAAGCAAAAGAAGCACTTCTTCGCTAGCGTAAAGGATAATTAATGCATGACTAAGCAATTTTTTGTGGACTCAATGGTTCATCTTCTTGGTAGAGTTGGGCGGAAATTATCTTCCGTCAAGCTTGCTGCCCCACATTGTTCATCCGTTCCAATTCCAATTGGATTTCATACGCTACAAAACCAAGGATATCAGAGAACAATCTATAGCCCATTTTTGAATTAACATACAAAACTCGGAAATGATCAGAGATAAAAAATGCCACAGGCCTTCCTGCTTTCGCAGCCTTGCTTCCTTCGTCGTATTCACCGTGTAGAAATTGTAACCTCGCTTTGTCATAACTTGAGCAGATAACTGCAAACAACGAATTTTTAAACACTGTTATCGTGGCAACGAGAAATTTAGAACAATTTCGCATATGAATGGGCCGAATATAGAAGTAAGATATCCAGAAGTTCCCCATTCCCGAAGGATCTCCGCAGTGTTCTCTTGGAAGATGCGTGTGAAAGTGGCAACCTGATATCTTTAAGACTATGTGCTAGCAGAGAAAATGCCGACTATGCACCGGCAACTTTGCCGGGTGTGAACGAAATGCTCCATATAAGTAGCCGCTATCAAATGAGGAAGAGTGGTGCATAGGCCGAAAGATGCAATAAGTCAGTTGTACAGCAGGTGCAAAATTATGAAAATCTTAGGCGAACATATAGAAAATGACAAATAGAACAAATATTCAAGCAAGTTTTATTATTGGCGACATGGAAGTAGAATACTGAAGCACCAGTGGGGAATTATTTAGCAGGAGCGTTCGTTGCAGGCAACGGGCAAAAACGTGAATATCAGGAACGTTTAGGACCGATGTGTTGAAGTCTTTGCGTTAGCACGTCGGCTTCAGGAACGGCAAAACGCGTTTCAGAAATCTTATGGCTGCTTCTTCGGTTCGCAAAGCTGCCAAAAATGTCGAATGCTACAAATCTGAAGTAGCCCTCTGACCTTGATTAATGCCTTTTGCTGCGAAACGTAAGTGTAAGTATTTGGAAGCACATGTTTTATATTAATGCAATTGCAACGATCATAACCGTTCCACACGTCTGCTAACTTTGCAATGCATTTATGCGATTAAACCGCTTTAAATTAGACTATCCTAAATAGCATGCTCCGTCCTGAAGTGTTACCTCCAATGCTCTCCGAAAGTGTTGCAAAAATTTGGAGCCGATCAAAAATATACATGAATGAGAAAGAAAGAGAGGAAAAAGCCGTAGAATAAAGCGTTGTTCAAAGTGACATACCTGCAAGAAGCATTCGTACTGGTCCAACTCGGGATCGTCCTCTTCAACATCATTGAAGAAAACTATCGACTTGGCATCCTCGGCAAATACGGTCTTATTGAAATTCTTATCGGTTAATACCTGCAAAAGATTTTCATTTATCCATCTATTGCTGCATAGTTTTTCAACTGGGCACGGAATTGACAGCTCTGCAAATTTATCGCAACGAATATCCAGCATAGTACAGTAGCAGCTTACACTTCAGCTGTAAGTGAAATTCTTTCATGAACAGCACGATATCATCACTTAATTATGTGTCGTAAAGTTGTCGCGTATTTGAAAACAGAAAAGTTGTCTGAAACACCTGGCTTTAACAGCTGTTTGTTGTTCTATGCTTTCTACCCGTTCGACGCTGTTCAATCAGTTGCAGGAAATCGACTCAATCACGAAAGAGAATCGATGAGAATATATGAGAACATCAGCTAAATCTACATGGTCAGTTACATGCTCATGTGTAAATTATGGATCAACGCTCTTTATCGGATAGTGTTGATCCGAAATGAGAACTATTGAAACGGTGAGTGATCAGCAATGTTGAATAAAAAAGAGAAATTATTATGTTTTGCGAAATTCAGGTGAGCAGTTAAACGAAGTGAAAACATGGGAACGTTTAGGAACCACAGAAAAAAGCAGTACTCTTTGACGAAATCATGCCTATCAGGGTCAGTTGCTCTGAAACTTGATACCATAGAACTATAAGTATTTGTTGGTAACTGGAATAGTCTCTGTGTGAATCTATGGTTCTTTCAGCATTGTGCGAAGATGCAGAGGTATCCTCTTCGCCTGCGGTAATCTCCTCATCGATAAAGGCGATAGCTTGCCCCTCACTAAAGTCTTGGGTAAACCGCCATTTTCCAGGCCCCAGTTCGGTCATTTAGCTTTCGGCTTTGTGCTGTTTTATCTGAGAAAGCTGCAGCGTTAGTGTACGTAGTATTTGGCAGGTAGTATTTGTCTCGAAACAGTAATTGTTTGCATCTGGATAAGTCCTTACTTATGTCGCACAAGATGTGCGTTAGTGCTACGACTTGGGAGCCTGACGACCGAGAGTTAGTTCCAGCTGCAGCACATCTGAGCAATAGACAGATGGTCCAGAAATAGTGTAAATTTTGGACAGACAGTTTCCAAGCTGCAATTCGAAGCGAAGAAGACGACGTAACCAATTCATTTGGTCCAGAAATCTTCGCGAGACAAATATTTTTGCTCCTTAGCGTATGAACCGCAGTTTTCAAAAGTCGCCTTCCCGAAGTGCACATTATTTTTGCCCTATCCTTTGATTGCTTATGCTGACACATTGAGTGTATCTTATTCTCTGTTGAACCCATATATAACGATGGTTTTTTATGTCGCAGAGTGCTGAACGCAAGAAATTGTTGAGGATTAAGTGCGTCGATTAGTCCTTATCGATCATACCACTTGACGCAAGGCCATCCATAAGGATTTCACTGTTCGCACGATAATGTCTGATAACTATTCGAACAGCAATCATGTTTTCTCATACCGTCCATTCGCGCAGAGGCACAGCGATTAACCTCTTTTGACGAGTGATGCATATATGGGCAACGTATATCCATGAGTAGCTTCAACGACGTGGCACAAAATGATTGTTGGTTGCAGTTATGGCCTGGGCATGTCAATGAATTGAAAGACATGCGACCAACATACTTTGTTTATACTGGAAATACAAAAGAATACTCCGTTTCTCACTCCATGATTAGATGTCCAGCTTACGAGCTTTGTGCAAGCGCAGATCCTTGTGATGGTGGTTTCACAGCAGTGCCATTCGCATAGAAGAGAGCAATCTTCTTACTTATCCCATACTCATCGGGTATCGAAGCATACGTAAAGGACGTGTAAGCGTGGTCATTTCTTTCATGAGCCACTTCACAGCATAATTTTGTTCAATCTGAGATATAACAAAGGCTGTTGTTGAGCTTGTTCAAAGAGGGGATTTTCAGACTTACATATCGATGCATTCACTAATCATATCATTGTTATTAACTGGAATGTTCGTGATAAATTCAATGGGTTCTGCGTTGATCTAACGAGGTGAAAGCCTTTATGAATCACTGAGGAAAACCAAAAGCGCAATAGTTTTTTTCGTTGAGAGATTGGCTTTTGCTCTTTGGCAAACAAACATGACGAGAGTGTTGCATATCATAGAAATGGTCATTGCAAGGAAATCGTTCAGTGTTCTGCAGCATTCTGAACATCTGCAATTGGTTAATATTTGATGCGTAATGTGGGTAATAATCGTTGGAAGTTGTGCATCTTCAAGTAGCATCAAATATCGAGCAACATATTTGCAAATTCAGTATAATTATTTTATGCTAGTCCCACTTTTTTTGTTTCACATTTTCTCAGACATTCTGTTTTTGTGTCGTCATTTTTCGGACACTAGTGATAGTACTTCGAGAGTGAAGAATAATCAAAAGATGAGTTCTGTCCAGAGTATGTACATCTCACTCACAGTCAAAATTGCAAAGTTTCGTTGAAATCAATGCGCTCTAAGCCGAGCTGGACATTTTTGAGTATTTTATTACCGTCATTTACCTTTTCGAAAAAAACATCGAATACCATATTTCTCAAGTTTCCTGTTTCATTGCGCTGGACAAAACAATTCTTCGCTATTCGTGCTAGTCGATACGCGACATCGCACTTCATTTGGGAAGAACTTTTGACTCATCCCAATGAGTGCTTAATGCTAATTGTGGCGTGCTTGTTGGGTAGTAAAAGGCCTGGTTTAGCAGTAGAAAGCATACAGTATTATTTGTATTCGCTAAGCAGTAGTAGTGCACTTAATATCAATAGATAGCTAAGGGGGACTGATATGAGTAACAGGTGGCGTTTGTGATAGAAGCAGATGGGTATTACTAGTAGCGATATTATGAGTCATATTACCGAGTATTTGATAGTGAGCGTTGCAACTAAAGTATCAAAAGCATGTATTAATTGCTAGTGAGAGTAGCATAGCATGTATTAATTGCTAGTGAGAGTTTGAGTTATGTTGATGTAGGGCGTAACTACTATTAAAATGTAGTAGGGGAATTTAAGTAGCTAGTACCAGTATAAGCATTGCTTTGAATGGCATCAGGCAGTATTGTTAGCCGCGACATCTAATAACTAACAGCATTGCCACGTGATGCTCGATGTAGTGTCAAGCAAAGCTAGCAAGCAGTGAATATCATGTCAGATAGTGCAGCAAGTGATACTATGTTGCACCTAGTTGATAGCATTAACGTTGCCACTACAGTACAGACAACAGCATATTCTACTTCATAAGAGCAATACAATGCGCAATCTTGCGTTCTAAAATTTAAGCTGTACCGTAACATGCTGTGATAGCATGTTATAATGCCTATCGTAATGTGTTCACTATTATTTCCATCGACGCCACAAAGCTTGCTCGACGTCATAATCTCATATCCTTTTCAAATCACAACCGATGTAATGCGGACAGCATGGTTCCACTTCACGCTGTCAAAGCACGACTGAATGTCATTCGGTGAAATAGCAACGCTGTACTTTTTGATGTTGACACTACAGAGTTATTCACAGTATCACTAACAAATATTTCCGCTATTCGAGATTTCATCAATGAAATTGCATTGCCATTTATAACGGTCAATAACAAGCATGATCCAAGTAATATATGTGTTGCATGCGCACTAGGTAGAGGAAAAGAAGCACAGCATAAAAAAGGAACAGAAAACACCAAGAAATAAAAGTTTCAATCGTTGCCTTTTCCGACATTTGCAAATCCTGCAGCATTCGAGTTCACTACTTCTTCCTAGTTCTCTTCTGTTATAGGCATATAAATGAGTTTTCCTGGGACTGTGCAACAAACATTTCTATTGCTTATTCAATGCAAAAAGAAAACTTTGAAGATTTCAAACCTCGGTTCGATCGAAGCCGTCGTATTCGAGCTCTGGGTAGCCGAGGAACATGCAGTCGAGATCCTCGGTCTTGGTGTTGGTAACTGCAGCATTGCTGATGCCAGCTAGATACAGCAATGTGAGTGCAGCCACAAACCTCACGCTCATTTCCCCAACTGAAAAATAATGCGAGGATGATTTCGCGCTCTTGGCTGCTAGAACATTAACTGAGGTAGTAGACGTGCAGATATACTTGAGCTTTAGTGCTGAAGAACACTGTCAGATGCAAATGTCGCTGTAAAACCGCCGATGCCCAATCCTTGCCCAAGGTTTTATCTTTCTAGGTAACAACGTTTATTGTGCATCGGGCATAGATTTTGCAAGTGCCTTGTGCCAATCTGCGAACACCGGATGAACCTTTCCACTTCTGTCAGCTGAGATAAGAGTATCGAAAAGTTCAGAGCGCAAATTTAAACGCGAAAACCGAGTTTTATGAACCGGTCGAACAGGGAGGACTGTTTTTAAGACTGACAAATCTTTAAAGCTGCCAAAGCTTCGATCATTTCCGCTCGTCGCACATTTTACACAGTCTCAGTGGATCTACACTGTGAAAGGTTTATCGTGTTGAGGAAAACGACTAATTGGATCATGTATGCGAAGGTTTTCAGTGATCGTTACCTGCGCGAAAAGTTCCGCTCAAAGCAAATTGAATGTGAGTGAAGTATTCATATTAACGGTTCATTTTATTAGTGATATTTGTATCTAGAAGACTCAATGAATTCAAAAACCTTCGGCATGGACTAGTGATCTCTCGAAGAGGTGGTCGTTGAAGAAAGGATGTGGAGAATATCTATGGAGGAATCGTTCGTAAAATGCTTTGTACGAAATGGGTTCCACCCACCAATGCAAATCCGATGGTCGTCTGCAGAAAACACGTTCTGCTCTACTTTAAATGCACTATGAGGCGTTTCGCTCGAGGTGAGCCCTTCCAACGTTATAAAATAATTTTTTTTTGTTTGTTTCTTTGTTTTTTTCGTTGTTGTTTTGTGAAACGGATCGATGGAGGAACAAGCTTGAATTGTTCACATCACTAATTAACTTTTAATTTGCAGGTGCAGCGGGGATCAGAAGACGCCCAAATTCGCGCATCTCGAATTCAGAGGGTCCTGAAGGAAATTAAGGGGTCTTAGTCACGAAGGATGGGTGGAAGCATTTAACAGCATGGTTTGCTGTACTGCTCACGTGCAGGCTGTGGTGCAAGCCGCAATCTAGCCAGTGTATTGTAGTGTTCTCATCCAGGATATTTTTCTTACAGCAAGAAACTGGTAGCCGCAAACGTCTCACTCTTCTTACTCATACCTCACTTCTGCTGGATATTTTGGGACGTTAGATGCACTGAGAGGTGGTGCTGCATGCATTCAAAAAACACTGGAGAACCACACAATTGTTCGATTTTCGAGCAGTACGCACCATCGCTTTGATTGTCATCGAGAACACTCAAGCACAAGCTACATCCACACCTTTACTGCGCCAAATGAGCATTGCATTAAGGGTTTTTCCTATGGTTCGCCTATTTTACAGAAAAGGCGGAATTTTTACTAAATGCAAAGGATGGGGCTAATGTCTGTTTGGCCGGTTTCAGAAAACCGGACTCCCTGGCCTCGATTCTGGCGGCCTAAGTGGTTGAGTTCCCCAAAAGTGAGACTAAGAAAGTGTGAGTCTATGAGGGATCTGAAGCCTTCAAACTTGAGGACTTCGCAAAGGAGGTTCACGGGACTCAGAAATCTGGGAAACTGTGGGGCGGGAGACTATAAAAGTTGGAGTCTGAGAGCCACAATTTTCGGTGGCCTTCCAAATCGGAGACCTTGAAACAATTTAGGGGGAACCAATAATAAACGGAAATTTGGGAATAGTTTCAGGGAAGAAACGGTTGCATTATGTGCACAGTGGAACTGATAGACTTAAGCAAAGACCAGTGGCATATGAGGCTGTCAACATTAGCTTAGCAATAAAGCATCTGTTTGCAAGCAGAAGGTAGCGTGTTCAGTAGACGTCTGCGAACAAAGCTTTCACTTCTTATCCAATATGTGAAAAATTAATATTGAGGCAGAAAAATTGAAGCTACAAGCGAAAAGTCTCTATAAGCGGAACTCAGCTGAACGTTCATCAGCGCAAATTTTAGAGCAGTGGAGAGAAATTGGCAATGGCCTAGACAAATAAGCACCTATAACGTGTGCTCCTCAGTTGTGAGAGTTGGAAATTTATGGATGTACAAACACTTCAAGTGGTATTAGAAGAGGTGTCAATAAGCGTAAAAGAACTTCTGATCAGGGTGTGGTAGATGGAAACTTAGAGGGCGAAGTTATCTTGTTATGTGGCAGACAACATCTTATAAATTTCACTGGCTCATGATGACACAGAAATCATCTTTCTTCCAAAGTTTTTGGAGAAGAGAAACAACAGCAGCGCATCGGACGCTCGGAAATCGGTTGTTTTTCTCAAAAAATGAAGGCGAGGATTTCGAAGGAGGAAATTCAGGCGTTTAGATGGGATGGATCCACACCACTTGCCAGCTACTGAGGACGCTATCTAAGGCGTCGGAGTATATTTAGGGGCAGGTCCATAACAGGGTTTTGCGGTTGAAGGAACGTCAACAACGGCACTACCGATGACTCTTGATAAGTGTCTAAGCTAAATGAATTCTATGTCATCATCACGGACGCCTTATGTGGCTGCAATTTCTCGTAAGCCACGGGAATTTTGAGGATCTAAGAGTACGTCTGGCCTCATTCGAAGTTTTCGACCAATTTACTGACCTCGAAAAAAAGAAAACATTTAACACCTATCCCGAAGAGATAACGCAATGCAACAAACAATCTAGGTATTACTAACAGAGGCCGCAACTGTGCAACACGAATATTTTGGCACAAGAACTTCACTCGTAACCCCAAACATGACAAGCCCGAAGGCGCAGCCGAATGGGCAATGTGATATCCCCCTTTCGTTATTAATTTCGCCTAATCAGCCTTCCAGAGAATCCTAAAAAATGAGCTACACATACTGTGCGTTTTTGATCAAAAGTTGGTCTATGATCGACACTCAGACGGCTGTGCAGCAAAACTTGCCGTGCAGATTTTGCATTTCTCGGCATTTTTAGCTTTTCGTAACTTCCGCAGTTGGATGACCAACCAAGGTGCAACAAGGTCTGAGAGAGTAACTGCACACATATGCCCACTGGGCTTCATCATTATAGTCTCCATTTAGAAAAAAGTGATAACGGAGAGAAAACAAGGCCGTCTGTGAGACCAGGATAAAGCAGAACTCGCCAACATTTGAAAACGTCGAATGCAATACCTACTGGACATAGAGCAGAACGGACAAAATTTGCAACACGTCGCCGGAGAAAACCACAATCTAGTCTGATCGAAAAGCAGAATGTGCACAATATCTTTTCACTAATGAACTCTTGAATCATGAGCACCTATCAGGTTGGCCACAGTATTCATTTGCAGCAGCAAAATGATAAATATTTCTTCATCATTTATCGATAAGCGGCACCGAGTAGAGGCCTCAAATATCGCTTCCATAGTGAACGATTGGATGTAAATTGAGTTCAGAGGTGCAAAACGTGAGGAAAATTTTTTTGCCAAATTTCGAATACCACATTTTGTACCTTAGAATTGTAGTATGCTCTTCATTTTGGGATCTTTTGTTTGAGGTGATCCTAGCCTAATCGACTGATGGTAATCCGTCACACATTTTAGATTCTTGGCTCACCGATATGAAATTATGTAAAAAACAAACGTCCATGGAAGCGTTCACATACTTTGCACAAAACGATTTGCTATTGGGCCCACGTTGCAACCACATAACTAACAGGAAACCACAGAATACAATGAAATTTGGGCCAAATCCACTGGTGTCAGCGAATACAACACCGCCTATAGGCATTTAGCATCTATGTTATATGGTCGCTCATACTAACGAATAAGAAACTGTTTCAAGACGTTACTGCGTTGGCCACACTAGAAGCAATAGCTGGCCAGGCAGGTTTGGCGTGTGCTGCTGTGAGTTGTGAGGCATGCGTGCAAAAATAAAAAATTGCAGCGGAAGATATTTGCCGGATGCATTGCTGCCCTGGCCGTGCTGGCTAGCTAGCTTCGGTATGTTGTATGTACGCCGTTCGATTGTTAGTGTAACAAAGCGGCTCAGTGCAATGATAAGTGAATGGGTCTTAGTGAAGGCACGCTCTCGCCCCAACCTTCTCGTTAGACGAGATCCCAAACTCATATGTTTTTTTTTCGCAGTGTACAGTGCGAAGCGCAGTCGGAGAGCCAGTTTCGCGTCATACGGTCTCGCATGTGCATTTAGAAGGGGATTTTTTTATAGGCACAACTAATCTCCCGCACGAGAAATTGAAGGAACTAAAAGAATTTGAAAACTTGAGCTTCATCTCAAAAAAAGTTCGGAAAAGTCTCATTAATTTTCGATAACTTACCAGTCGCGTAAAAGTGGAAGTGCCACGTTAACGCCACCTTTCCTGTGATATTCTAATGATTCCTTTTTTCAAAAAACACATCAATATATTAAACGATTGCAAGGTATATGAAATCATATTCCATTTAAAACTCTTTAAGTGCAAAAAATTCTGCCGGGGAGGGGAGGAGGGGTGGGGGAAAATATTGACCATCTGCCGGCGCGCAATGAGAAAGTTCGGCAAGAGCTGATGTAATGTTCAGTTTCTAAGCAGCGATAACTTTAGCAGCAATTCTCTATCCTCTGAACCATAGATCGTCTCGAGAGGCTAATATGCTGTATCATTGACAGAATCAACACCAAGTAAAGAAACAACATCTTAGTATCTACTTTTCTCTTACGTGAATTCAAACTGATGTATGCTGTGCAGCTTTTTTCGCATCCCGTGAACATCAACGAGCGCAGTAAACGACGATACTTTTCGTTCGCTCCTGCCATCGCCTAGTTCCTTCCCACCAGTCTTTCCACATTTTCTTTTCCACGAATACGAACTGCTCCACTTTCTTTCTCATTCAGAAGTGCGTGCTAATAGAATGCCTACGCAACACTGAGCTAACAATTTCCTGAATTGCTAATTTGTTTCAGCGTCAACTGAAGTATGGCAAGCAAATTTTGACAGATAACAGCGCAGCCCGGATATTCACAATTTTTATGATAATGAATCTTGGTGGGCTCTTTGAAAATGAATTCAAGCCTAACAACACTCCTGTTAAAGCTTATAAAGATGAGGTGCCCGAGTCTATAAATTTTCTGGAAACCCAGCATTTGCGACAACAAAAAATATTCTATATTTTTAAGAAATTCATTTTTCTAGAAATAAGGCTTCTTTTGACACATTCGAAAAGTTTTTCTGTGTAGCACGATGCAACATTCGCAAAAAAAAAAACACACATGAAGCGGTGTGACTTACTGTAAAGAAATATTTCTACAGCTCAAAATTTTATTCAAAATTTATTGGCCCAAGCTTTCACACTTAGAGATTGGAAGCAGTTTGCAGCACAAGGCGCGAGCAACCACTGCAGCATAAGTTTGTTGCCGAAGAGCATTGCTGAGAACCTTTGAAATCATCGAAGATGATAACACATGGAGAAGCGCCAAACGGAAGATAGCCTGACCAAGCAGTCGCAGAAATTATCGAGAAAAGAACATTTTGAAAAAATGATGTGTGCACATTTCAGTTGATGTAATAGCCTCGCATCTCACTGATCCAATTCTCCTAAAGCGCGATCAGTGTAATACGAGAATCTACTTAATGCGAAGAGCATGCAAATTTCCTGACATGCCAAAATTTGCACCTATGAGATCTACGCATCAAAATATCGTGACTCTGACATCATCAATTCCAGGTGGAAACTGATAAACCCTGATGCGCATTGCGTGGTACATTTGCAACAGCTCGTTAAAAAATCATCAAAGCAGCCGACCTGAAGAGCGTATAAGCAGTTAGACAAGAGGTGATATCAGTTGCAACGAGGTGAAATACACACGCGTGCATGACTCACGTCTTACGTTATAGGCGAGATATTAGGTTCACTTCAACTCAGGACGCTAATTACGTGTGCGCTGAATCCTTTAAAAGGACTTTTTGCGATGAAATTATTGCCCGATTTGCCAGAAAATTATTGTTGAACTGCTGCTGGATGTGTGCTAAAAATGTGAAATGCAGCAATGAAATAGGAAGCGGCACTATACAGTAAGTGCGTGGCTGTTGAAGAATTACTCTAAGTTTCTAAGTACTTCCGCTCAACATATGCATGTTTAGATGCTGAAAAATTTACCGAACCTCGTAGGCAGGACTAGGATAGCCACACCAAGTCACAGATTTTCGTCATAATAAAAGTCATAGCGCGAAAAGCCTCACGAGCACTTGTGCACAACAACAAGCAAGTCGGACGTGTACGTGGGCGCCCAGCAGTACGTGAGCATTGGCTACTGTTAGGAGCATGCGGGGTCCTTTGAAATGAGGAGCGGTTTTATAATGATACGATATTTAACAGTAGTGTCCGGAAGCTCAAAAGGTACTCAGAAGGTACCACTTAAAGACAATACTATTTATGAATCCATTTTGTAAAACGAGGGCAAACTTAGTTCAGGCAATTGCGCAGAAAAGTTTATTATTTCAGAATGCTACAGCCTTCCTACTTGTGATCATATGATTTTTGAACTTCTACCCACCCACACTCTTGCCACTTTAAAATAACAAGGGCATCGATATCACCTTGTGCTAATGTGGGCCTGACGCACTTGTGTGTGATGAGAAACAACATAGCGTTTTTGCCGTTTGAAGCGACCGAAACAACTTTCTGCACTTTGTGACATGAAAATTTGGTGGATGCAATTGCGATGGGTTTCGACATAGGAAATGAATCTGCTATTGCCGCTAATAGCATTCAGAAGCACATTCAACTTCATATGGCGTACACGCTGATTTTACAGTGTAATTGCAAGAATGAGAAAAAGAAAGAAATGGCACAACAGAAGTTCGCAAGCGTAAAACGTCGAATATCCTCTAGACTGAATGCTGTGTCGGCTGATGACGAAAAATGCTCTTGACGATAGGCAATGACGGCTTGTGCAACAAAAATTTCTAAGCAAGGTCTAGAAGACATTCATATGAGCATAATGCACTCATATCCAGACTTCTTCTTCCAGAACCGAAAAACGAGTGAACCCTCGGATGGTACTGCTTAAATCTTGAGACACAAATTTACATCCCTCGAGTTTATATTTCCATCGGTTCTATTTGAAGGTTCTAAGCTCCTATTTTATATTCGTCTTGAAATAAGAACCAAAACGTTCTAAAAAAAAAAGACTCACTATAGACTGACGCATCGAAAATGAAAAAAGGAAACTATTTTAAGTCATGGCTGAGCGCACCTTTTCTTTGATGGATGAACGCAAAGCCAATAGAGCTTAGCGAGGTTGCGCTGCTTTTATGATCCTGATGCTGTTGTATGAACGCTCCCTTCTCATATGCTCAACAAAATTTTCTACCACTCCAGGCGATCGCTCAGTCGGTACTTGGAATTTTCAGCAGTCGCATATATCTGTGCCTTATGGAAGCATAAAACTGCAATGTATCTGGTTACAAGTTAGGCAAACATGGGACATATGTCTGAATCACGTGTTACTACCTACAGAAATTCCCACTTTCATTGGTCTGTGAAAATATGGATGAATTTTTGTTAGAATTATTCAGAGCGTTTTTCAAAATTTTGCTAGCAACACTGTTCATTTCACAAAATTATAATTAAGCACGAGAAGAAATTGAAGCACCAATTGAGAAATAACTCAGCAGAATAATTGAATGAAGGGAAGGGTCCTAGTGACGGAGCAATCCATTACTTTTGCAGCTTGCAGTAGCTTGATATGTAATAAATAATGGCGAACGAAGTCATCTCTGAAGCTTGCCGAACGATGACGACGACGTTTCACCCCGCAAAACAAACCCCTTCCTTAGCTAGCACATGAAAATAAGTTCCATGGCCCAGTGCTGTATTAGGACACGAATTTAACGGAGGCTCAAAGAGTGGTGCTGCTGCTTAACCCCTATAGCGAGAATGCATAACCTCCTGCCCCTGAAGACCAAGCACCAACTTACCAGCCACGTTGTGAGCAAACTCATGAAACGCTGAAAATTTAACATCGCTCCAAAATGAGGTGTCTCCCGTTGCAATAGTAGAACCCATCCCCTCTCCTTCCAGAACTAGATTTCGCATTTCTAGTAAAAGATTGTCTAAACCAAGATAGGCCAAACTAGAGCTCCGCAAATATCTAGAAAGTTAGGATCAGACTGCAGGAGATTGGACCGAACCATATCATTCAAGTGTTTCCGTCGTCAGCTACAACAAGCGTTGTCACTATAATCACCCTGATGCCATGGAATGGAGCACCTCTCCATCATTTTTTTTTCGAAGAATTTCAAAGAGAGCATTTTTCGATGAATTTCACCTTTAGGAAACACACACTCGAAATATTGTTCGAAATAATACTGCATAGCCTATATGAACACCTACAGCTTTCTATGTTAACCTGTTTGCACAGCAAGTGTCTGATGTGTTGCAAGTGTGAAAGCCTTCCACAAAAACGGCGACTTATTGCAGGAACGTTCTTATTGAAGGAGGCAATGCAGTGGACGCTGCAATTGCCGTATTAATATGTCTTGGCGTTGCCCATCCGATGAGTAGTGGTCTCGGCGGAGGACACTTCATGACCATCTATAACGCGTGAGCTTCTTCACGATGAAATTCTGATCTTCCTAAAAAAAATTTCATTCCGATAATGACCATTATAATGCTATGACACAGTGCAACTCATGCGTGCCCTTTAATATGCTCGGCACTGAACATCACATTTTAAAGCAATTGTAGCAGACAATTATAGCAGAGGAACTCTAAGGTGAATGATAGCAAATAAGCATGTGACATCCTTGATGCAGGTTGCGGCAGGACCAAAGATAGCTTTTGACGGTTCTCTTCCGCTTGTTTCCATTGCCAGCTCCCTAAATCCCTGCAGCACGACCGTTGAATTTGCCTCTTGATGCCGTATTTTCGAAGGATTTCACCTGCAGGAAACGTAATTTCTGAATCTGAGTGGAAATAATAGTGTATATTCTAGACGCGATTCGTGTGGAACAAGTACACTGCTCCGAGTTTCCGGTTGTCCCAGTGTAATATTTTGAAATCATGTGAACTTCAGCGAAAAGAATTTAGTACAACGCGTACGTGTCATGTGGTTGATGCCAGAGAAAGGGCTCCAGCAGCTGCATTTCAAGACATGTTCAAAGGGCAACCTGGTGCATCTGAGAAAGGTTGGCGCACTCATCATGAGTCATTCTTTAATTCAAACGACTGACGTCGCTGAAAATATAGGCATAGAAGCATTCATCACCACCGCACGATTGCCACATATTATATCCTTTATTGGGTGGAGAATAACTCAATTATTTCCTTGTTCTATGATGTTCTTTAGCAAACAATCAAAATATGTAAAGACGCTGAAAATGCCTCCTCACGCCAGATTATTCAAATTCTCGTTGACCGCAGTAGGAAGTCGCTGTAAAATTCACGATTATCTCTAATTTTACTCTTGCATATAGCGCTATATTTGTGTCATAAGTTGATGAAGCCTACCGCCAGTTTATTAGCCGAAATTGACGATCTGACAGGTTGGCGAGCGATGGGTGTTGCTGGTGAACTACACGGACTTCGGACGGAATACGAGAACTTTGGTGGAGCTGTTCCTTGGAAAAAGCTCTTTGAGCCTTCGATTGAAATGTTGAACCAAGGCGTTCCTGTGTCAGAAGCGTTGGCAGTCACAATGAGGGTTTGCAAATTCATTGTGGTGGTTCATGAATTATGTTACATTCATTTCCCAAACGGTCTATTTTAAGGTCTGAATGATGCTGCTCTGCATTCGAGAACCCAAAGACGAATGAGATGAAATCTCCGAAGCTCTAATTAATTTCTTTTTTCCAGGCGGAAAGGGAAAGCATTCTGAATGAATCGACATTGAGTGATTTCATCAACCCAGTGACGGGGGATGTGTATGCACGTGGCGAAATCCTTAAGGGAAGGAAGATGCTGAGGTGTCTTTCATTTGTATACACTTTCATTCTATACAACGAAGAAAACAGATATCATTGATTGACTGCTGGTCATGAATT
Source organism: Toxascaris leonina (assembly GCA_022844705.1). Classification (NCBI taxonomy): domain Eukaryota; kingdom Metazoa; phylum Nematoda; class Chromadorea; order Rhabditida; family Ascarididae; genus Toxascaris; species Toxascaris leonina. The sequence goes on along the minus strand of JAARMF010000176.1, from coordinate 2,048 downwards.
AATTAGTAAGAATATATGGGATGCATCCATTGACTCCATCAAGGCGACCGACTCGTCATCATTACCTGATCAGTCCTCCGTTGTCAGAGGTATGCACTCTCCGCCAAGCATCAGAAAGACCCTCAAACGTGGATCAATTTAGAACTCTGTCCAGCTAACTGCATTCAAACAGACGGCTTCTGACTAATCAGACCTGGTTTGGTACGCACACCACATTAGTGCATCCTCATTTCTCCCTTCCGCTTTCGAGAGGGATCTATTGTCTCATTTTCGGATTCTGAGAACATTATGGGTAATACAGGGATGATCAGCTATTCGGAAGCAATTTAAATTTGGCAGTAAGCCTTCTTCAGTCGGATAAGTCCTCTTCGGTAGAACAAGATATTGTGGGAAACAAAGAAAAATCATCTGAAAATGCAAAACTTTCCATCTTTGCGGCGCCATTTATGTCTATGAACACGATCACTTTTATTGCTAATTTCTGTCTGCCACTAGCTCGTTATCTCTGCCTGTTATGATAGCTCCTTTACTCTCTCATTAGGAATACGCTCACCATTTCTTTCGCTTCCGATCGTAGAAGGCACTGAAGTTGGAGTGATGCTGGAATGGGCGAGGCAATGATGTGTATTTGGTTGTAGTATAAGAAGTGTGCATCTAAGAGGCGAAGATGTTGTATGGAATGGATAACGGCTAGGAAGAGTGTACAGGGAAGGTCTGCGCACTGCACAGATTCTGGAACGTCTGCGCGCTTCCCAGATTTTATAGCGTCCATCACTGTACTCTTGCTTTACCTCTCAACTAGTGATTACACAAGTATATACTTTCAAATCGAAACTTCCTTTATGAAAAAACCGAGCGACATGATGAAAGATGTACGATTAGAAAGACTCATTGAATATTCTGGCTTAGTGTAGTTGGCATGGACCCCTCCCTTTCCCTCCCTCTCCTCCCTCCCCTCTCCCTCCCCTCCCCCCTCCCCCCATCCACCTCAAATCTTCATTCAGAGTGAATAAAATATGTAGGCGCTAGCTAGATTGTTGCATAATTTTATCCAGATATATACATTGAAGCAAATGATCCGTTTAGATAAAGCGGGACCGCAGAGATCTTTGGAAGATCCTTAGGAGATCCTTGGGAGGTCCTTGGGAGATCTTTGGAAGATCCTTGGGACATCCTGAGGAGATCTAACATCTACGATCGAAAAGCCGAAATATTTTAGAAATATTTCAGTAATAAATTGAAAACATTCTATATGTTAGGCATCTGAAAGAAAAGTGATGTCTTTAATCCACCGTTTGTTTAGATATCTATCTAGCTAGCTATTCTTGCTTTACCTCTTAATTAGTGATCACATAAGTATATACTGTGAAGCCATATTGTTATCGAAAGACAACAATTTAGTGTTTAATTTATCTCTACGAGGTAATAAGCTTCTCGGCTTCTATTGGCTCAGTTCTTACGGCTTTTCATTGAATTCCCAATAATATTTCAGCCGACATCGGATGCTGTTGTCCCTTCTTTTTTTTTCCTCTCGAACTAATCGCAGGAGTAACTTTATAGTCGCTAAGCTAAATTCTTCGATATTGTTTTGTTTATTCATCTTCACCC
>JAARMF010000175.1:104061-119611 GCA_022844705.1 Toxascaris leonina | reverse complement strand
TATATATATATATAAATATATATATATATATATATATATATATATATATATATATATGTAACATCTCGGGCAGTACCTTGTGAAGTCGTTTCTATGGGGTAGTCCTCATTCGTTTGTTGGAAAACAAACGCATAATCTTGGATTTCATTTCTATTCACGGAAGAGTTTTAATTGCCAGGCTTTAATTGCGAACACAGCAAATATCTGATGATGAGGATGTAGAACCCTTGCTTTCTCATTCGAACAAGAATGTTCCAACCATTTTATGAACGTTTCGAGTGATAAGTTTCTAGTCTCTGATTCTGTTCTTTCACCTTTATAGCTGTGGCTTCAGATTAGAGTGGCAACAACACCTTTGGCTATAAGTAGGCAGTCATTGGTGCATAATTTTCATGTATGGCCCAGCTGTAAATAAATATGTTTATTACTCAGTATACAGGATTGAATGTCACAATAATGTTATTGTCCAGTAATCCGTTGAAGCATTTCAGCTTGAACTTTTCCTCGGATTCGTCAATGCTTTGTGTTTCGAGTAATCACAGCACGGTGCATCTTTTTTCGTTGAACGAAGAAAAAAAGAAAAAGACGTAAGTACTTCATTATTCGCTCTTTTTTCTTTCTTCTTTTCTATAATAATATTTCTTTTCCCGTTCAGCACTGCGATGTATTTCTTTCTTTAACTCCACAGTGAGGTGACTTCGTTGCCGTGGTGGTCGCTTGGTGGTTTCTGACGTTTTCGGCTGCAGTTCGGGTGAATTTTTGTAGAATAAGACTAAAACGGGTAGCTGTATGATGGGAACGGTGGCGTCGTTGATGGTTTACAGTAAAGCGCTTCATTTAAGGTTACGAGAAGTATAAGTGACCGTCAGGATCAAGAGGAAAAATTCGAGGGAGAATAGAATATAGAGAAAGAAGTATTTCCTGTAGAAATTCAGTGGTTCCAATTATCATGCCGTCACATTATTGGAGAAATATTTGTGTGCGTCTTGGATATATAGGGCCCAGTTTTTAGTAGTTTTTGCGATTTTAAATTGGTAATTCCATCCATCATATTATTTTATGCAGAATGTTTTTAGTTAGGGGTATTTATTTGGATGGTGGTTGCGCATGTTTATTACTGACGCATACTGGCATCTCGCTATCGCGTAAGTTGTTGCAAAAGTTTGTCAAAATCGCTTTCCAGGAATTTAATTACGCTCAAATTTCACTTCCTCTTCCCACTTCTTCCTTCCCTATATTTTCATTATCTTTTTCCTTCCTCCTTACAGTGAAAACCATTGCAGTTCACTGTCCTGGTAATTTCTTACCTGGTTGCTGGATAGCTTTTGTGTTTTATATTATGTAGATGAAGCAGCATTGCAAGCAGTGAGTCTTTTAGACCGCTTCGCAAATTGAGCTTGTCGGGTGAAGTAAGCTTCTCGCGTTTCCAGTTACCCTTCTGCACAAAGAAGACTGAAGTATGCATTTGTGCCTTTGGACCGCAACCCGAATCAATCATTGGTACTTTTTTTATCCGTTTTTTGTGTCGATTCTCCATTCCAGTAAACTGCAGCTTGTCATTTCAGCTCTCGATTTTTAAGCTTAAAACATTTTAAAATAGTTGTTGCATCCCTCCTTATATGTTATAATCAATCCTTTCGTTTCATAGATATGGCGAGCGCCAAATCTGAGCCAGTAGGCAACTTACAGGAGGTTGACTAATGGATTGAATACTAAATATAAGATATTACATATAAGATTCAGAAGAGTTCTGGTCCATACAAGCCTAGCATTTATCTGAGACGTATCAGTCGCAACTTTGTGGGAACATCTGTGCTGCAAAGTGCTGGGAAGAGCGGTGCACCTGCAAACATCCAGAATTTGGTGATGCAACAGTCGACCACTGAGGTGGCAGAAACTGTTCCAGCTGCCTCGCAATTGTGCTGCAACGCATTTGCTCGATGCTGACGACTCGGCGAAGTTCGATATGTTCGTATTGTGCGTATAGAATACGCCTCAAAATTGAAGCTTACATAAATTGTATATAAGATCACAAATTCATTTTGCGGTTTGTCAGCGATAACTTCCTTTAAATTTCTTCCAGCAGCTGATTTTCACATAGTGCTTTTGGGGTGAGTTCTAGTGATTAAATTTGTAGATGGGCATATTTCGATAAAATTTTCATGAGAACTTTTTTGTCGAAAATTTTTCCATGGTTAAGCATTTTCGTTTATAACTTTTTTTTCCTATTTAATTGATTTTCCATTTGTTTTCGGTTTTTATTAGCCGCTGGGAGAGGGATATTCCGTATGTCCAGATGTTTCCGAACATCAATCCGCAATATGTAAATTTTTCCGGAAATTGGCCCCGTTGTGTGGAAAGAGATCCTGAAAATGTTTTTTCCCCGGGATTTTCCAGTCACTCCTCCGCATTTGAGAAACAGACGATCAGTATTCATCACTACGCAGCTCCTCCGCATTTGAGAAACACAATCAGTATTCATCATTCCGCAACTCCTCCGGATCTAATCGTACGGGAATGAAGCTTCATGTGTTACACTCAATAGTGAATGCCATTACGAATATTCAAATACTCAATAGTGAATGCCATTACGAGTGGTAATGCTGTTCCTCAGAACGTGCAACGAGAATCCTGAAAGTTGAGTGAGGCGGCGAAAAAGTACGGTAAAGTGAGAGATGCAGACAATTTTGAATGTGGGATGATATCTGGGTAGCTGGTGAACCCACTCGCTTAGTTTCACCTTGTTCGATTCCGTTGCTGATGCTCTGTCGAATGGTATGTAACACGTTAAAGTTGAGAGCTGTCGGTGAACCTGGAATCGATGAGCTTCAAATCCTGAAATCTCGACTTTTACGATTTTGGAGGTCCTCGATCTGGGCCTATATTTGCACTTGGTGTTTGCATTTTTCCAGATTTTGATACATCCCCCCAAGATCTCCTCAACAGCTCGTGCGTCATGGCAGTAGTCTCATCCGAAGTCGGGACGTGGTACCCCAAATCTTGCAATCCTTTCATCATTAGGGGATAGCGAGAAGGAGCCGAGATGTAGTACCTGAAAACAATTTTTCGATCGTAAGAGGGAAATTTTTTGTGAAACAGTGAAATCCTCGAAAAGTATTTTTTGTCACCGATTTCGATGATTTCGGTACCAGACGACAGAGCGCGATGAGCTAATTCTAAATAAGTAAAAATGCTTAGCTTTTCGAAAAAAAAAGGAAAATAGTGACCGCCAAATGATGTGATTTCTATTCAAATGCATTGAGTGGTTATTTATGGCGGCAGCCCCCGTTGCCGGTTGTACAGGGTACTGAACCCGTTGACCTATCATAATAGTACTAAAATAAACCACATATTCTGAATTGACTCGTTTCCTATTTTCATTCAACGAACTTCGGAGTTTCTATATCTTCCTTGTTCGGCACGGTTTCCTGATTCTTTTGCCCATTTCCTCCTGGTATATTATCTGGTCCTGCCCTTATTTTCACCTCGTATTTATTCCTTCCTTCGTTGAATTCAGGTACGTTTAATACATGGATATCACTTGATCACTTGATTGACCGGACTATCGAGCGTCAATGACGCTGCCCGTCACAATGCGCTTCCATTAGGGTACTGAGACGCGTGGTTTTGCATTGTTGTAGCCAATAAGTGACGCCACCCCGCTGGCCAGGCGAGCAGGCTTAATACATGGATATATGGCTTTGAAAGTTCAGAAGGTAATATTTTGGAAAAATAAAATGAGCCGATTGGACAGAAAACTCGCTTTCTGGAATTCAGCAATTAACAGTCTTTAAAACAGTATATTACGGATTGAAATTGGTGGCACAACCTGAACCCCGCTTCAACCAGCCAAAAAAAACCTGAAATCTTGATTTTTGCGATTTTTGGGGTCCTTGATCCGGGCTTCTATTTGAGTTCCCCTGATGCTGTCTTCGGAATGTCGAGGGGACTCGCCGAGATATTCTGACTAGTCTTTTCATCATATCGGCACGCTGGTGCGGAGCCGAAATAGGGGACCCGAAAAATCGCGGTTTTTTGGTCGCGGAAGGGTACAATGAAATTTCCGAGAAAAAGAAGTTTGTCGTCAATTTAGATGATCATGATATGGAACGATAGAACTTGGTAAGATGATCACAGATATATGCATCGTGGATGGTCTTTTTCGTTAAACTGAGGAAACGTGGACCGCTAAAAGAAGTAGTTTTTGTATGAATGTATTGCAGTGGCTATCAACGGTGTATTATCTCAGCAACCACTTGCCCGATAGTGCTGTGGTTTGCTTTGTCGAATTGGGCTTTTGGAGTTGAGACTGATTTCGATTACTTTCACTGGTTCACTGATTGCGTCGAGGGGCGAGTGTGCACTGTCTGTCGATGCACGCATTAAACTAGTGAAGCGGCATTCCGCGCTTCATCGAATGTGAGGGGTTATATATCCCAATATGTTATATCTCAGCTCCGGATGGGTCGATTTTCGTAATCCAAAAACTGATTGACTCCACGAGACAAATACCGATTTTCTTCTACTGTAAAGGTGCATGCGGCCAGCGATGAGTGCGCGCGCGCAGTCGGGCAAAGCGCATCAGTGCACGCACCCCAGACTATCCGAGGTCATGTGTCGGCTCCAGATGGACTGATTTTCACGTCTAGATACCAATCGATTCCGCGTGATATGTGGAACTGTGTGACAGGCACAATAAGATGCGAGTTAGCAGAATAAAATTCCGAAAGGAATGGCGTAAAAGAATGTGTTAACATGCCAGGATTTGTTGGAGGCTTTAGAATTCCGTGGGAGATGCAACTTTTACACGACCGTTGAGTTTGTGGGACGTAGTCGATTAACAGTGCTCGCAGATATATCTCTCCCTGAAGCCTACGAGCGAGTATTTGAAGCGCTTTGCTTTGTGCGTTGCAGACGGCAAATGCTTCGTGTCGCATTTATACTAATCGCGCTAAGAGGGTAAAACATAGCTCTCTTTGCTGCCTGTCTCACATCTCGCGCTCGATCCCACTCACGCAAAACATGACCAAGTAATTCAGTGGCCTTCACTAACCTTATGTGACGAAAGTAGGTGTAACATTCCTTATGGTAGCTAGCAAGAACAGGAAAGCCCAGGTGGAAGTTTAAAGCTGGGACGGAGTGTCAGTTGGGTGTGTAAGAGTAAGGGGTGTGTTTTGTTGATACAGGAAAAACTGAAAGCAGAATAGTGTCCCGTGCAGTTACAATATTTCTACTTGCATTTTCGTGCGAAACATTTCCAAATAGTGCAAATGTCAGTCAGGTGATGCGACGCAAGATAATCCAAACGTCAACGACACTGACAGTTGAACGTCGAGGCCAGCGTGCAATATTGCATCATCGATACTATAGTTGTTATGTCAAAGTGCTTTGCGGTATTTGAATCCGCAAAAGAATTCAATTGAGTGGAGGCGAACTCTTGGCAGAACATGAATATTCACGACATTTCACATCACAAAATTGGAAACTTTATAAGTCTACCTCTGAAACAAGCAGTCCCTCCTATCAAAATTCTTGCATGTCAGTATTTCTCAAACAGATATTATACTTGGGAATTGCGAAACTTCTTTGTATTTCCATCTATAACGTTCGCCAAATTTACCGACGCATCCGATTACAGCCAGTGATTTTTCCAACTTTCAAAGGTACTTCCTGTAGCCAGAATACGCCGTATAGTCATGGGCTTCCTGTAGCCGGAATACGTCTCAAAGTCGACAGTGAAATATCAATATGAAACGCTGAGATATTCGCTGAGTATTACTGTGTTGATGTATTGTTGTTGTTTTGGGACAAATGAATTGCGCTGTGTTTCGTAGCTATTTCATCGGATGGTGGGTACTGCAAGTTCAACTTCGATCGTCTACATGGCCAGTGTACTCGCCAGACGTGTTCTCTTTATTTGGAAATGAATGATTGATCGGGAATCGACCACTCTGAAGTTCTTCGCGTTTTCCGGTTAGTTTTTAAGAGGTTTGAAGGTTGCACTTTATGTACTTTGATGTTTTTCTATAAGAGCGATTTTTAATGGTTTTCCTTTCGGGTTGTGACGTTGTATGTCCGTTTGGTTACCTAGACTATGATGCGAGAATTGTGGCAACTAATGCTTGACACAATCGTTATGCTGTTGTCCTTGCATGGTACAAACGCTTCCTTCTGCTCTCTTTGCTAGTTGATCATTTGAAGATTTAAACTGATCGATAACTTTCGGCCTCCCCTCTTTTTTCCACAAAATTTGGTTCAGTTAAACTACAACTTCCCATCCGACTGCTTTTGAGTATTGTGCTAACTACCGTGGTTGCATTTTTGCGACGATGTCGGTTAAAACGTTTGACCATATCTGTGAAGGAAAGGATATCAAACTGCGCAATGTAATCTTAGTTTCTCATGAAGGAGCTTTAACTGTATTTGTTGCAGGTCAAAGTTCGCAGTGTTTTTAATAAGAGGTAATATACCTACGCTTTGTTTGGGACCATTTTTTATACCTGCTGTTCTTTTGCACATGAACTTTTGCTGTTATAAAAATTACTGAATATCAAGCGCATTTTGGTGAGTTTGCGCACTAAGGGCTGAAACCAATGCAGATTTTGGTATCAAGAAACGATTGCATTTTTAGGTGAGATTCATCTCAACGGTTCCAGTGTTGCCGACTAATCCATTATTTATATGCTCTCGTCGTTCTGTTGCAGCGTTGTGTTGCAGGAGGTATGTGCCAACTAATTTCATCTCGAAGTGCACTTGGCTTTTCGATTCGCCTACTCTCTGATTTATGAAAACGGCTTTGGTCTCTCAGTAGACTACACTTCCCTGCTCGGATTTTATTGCTTATTATAAGTTATGCGTTTTCTTTTATTGTGTAAAAAATATTTCTGTGCTCTTTTGTGGATTTCTTCATAGTATGATTGATGATGTTTGTGCTGCTCTGTTCAGAAACTACTATTGAAAGCTGTATTGATTTTTGAATATGTTTTTTGGCGGCGGGAATGGTTTTTTTTTTTTTTGAGATGTTCACTTTTAGAGAAAATATTTTGCAACCATGGAATCAGCACAGAGAAATCGTCGGTGTACTCGTTTTGAGATTCATTTGGCTACGTTGAGGGCCTCGTTTTCAAGAATGTATTTTTTAGGACATTTTTCATGTCCACTCAGTAACTGCATATGTAAATTGATATCGATGTCAAAAGAACACCCATCATTGAAGCTAATTCTGTCCAGAAGAAATGCAACGAGACAAAAAACAACCTTGAGGCGTTTTGAAGAAAAACGAATCATAAGTCAAAACATATTTCACTGCTGTACACCTTCACTTTTTTAGGTTCCAAATTTTGGTGTTCATAATTATCGTGGATCCTCTTGCGATTTTAGAAGAAGGGTGATAGCGGATTCAAAGGGCATTGTTTTGAAGCGATAATGGTGGATAATTTCGTTTTATTTTTCCACATTTCTCCACTAAAGTCTCTGCTTCATTTCTGGGAGACGTGAGGAAATGCCGACACTTGTCATTTGATGCTCACTCATCAGGGTGTGCAGAGAATGCTGCAGCTTATCGAGCGTGTTGTGTTGTAGGCTTGGCACATAAACGGCCCGCGAAAGCGTGTGTTGATAAATTTTAATTAATACCGCATGTGATTTTCTTAGCTGAGAAGAGGTGCCTTAATTGGGTTATTATTTAAGCATTCGAAGTTCATGAATTAATCAGTCGAAATTGCCCAACTTACTAGGCTTTTTCTCATTTGTTTTTGGGGTTATTGTGTTTTCATTCAATCGTTTCTGCGCATAAAAGTGGCCACCTTTTTTGTTCACCGATTTCCTAGTCATTTAATTTAAACGTTTTCGTGCTTTTTACTTACTTCCTGTTTTTCAGTGCGATTGTTGCACAGTATTGTTCAACTTGTGCAATGCTTACTTTTCGATATGAATATATTCTATTGTGTTGTGGTTTATCGGTTTTTATTTATTTTTTTATTTTAGCCTTTGTTTACTCATACTATGCATCATCATTCATCAGTGCGTAATACCACGGTCTGTGAGGATCTGTACCATCACCTAAGTTGTCGAGTATATAATCGGATTTTCATCCAGATTTCGTGATATAAGCTTCTTTTGTGTACCATGACTATCGTCGCTTGAGTTTGTTTTTTCTATTTTTTGCTGTCGTTATGTGGCTCATGAAACGTGCTACTCATTAATCGTTATTTATTGTTATGTGTTGCCGAATTCTTAAGGTTTTTAGTTGATATATTTCTTTAAAGTGTTTTTTATCGGATTGCCGGCTAACTTCTCAAAATGTTTAGCTGTGTATTTTTTGCTCTGCCCTTCCCTTGCCAGTTAAGATATTGCACACCCTGCGGAATTCGACTAATCGGGCGAGATTGAGCTCTTCATTTCCCCTCCTTCATCTCGTTCAGCTAGTGGGTGATGGGTGTTGACGGTCCAAAATGACTGCAGTAATTTGGGTCATATGTAAGCCTAATTGTAAACGGAAGTTTGTAGCTGAGGAAGTCGGTGAGATTGCTGAGCCTTTGCACTAGACCACATTCCCTGATTCCAGTAATGCAGTTGATCTGTTCAGTTTGGGGTAAAAGACGTTTATTCAAATGCCTTTCATAAGGCTTAAAATAACTGCATTTTACGTTATTTAATTTGTCAACCCAACATCACTTTGCGAAGTTTGTAGTCGGAGGTTGATGGCCATTCGTCGGAGCCTTCTGAATCGGACGAGTCCGAGTGTGCGTAGGCAGGACTTGATGACGAACAGCGTGGAGAGCTGTAATATCACATTTTGCGCATCAGTTCTTGAGGTTCATTATTGCTTTGAAATAAAGAAAGCACCTAAATCGTCCGTTTCGTTCCATTTTTAAGTATTGTTTGACTGGAGAGATCAAATACCGTTCTATGATCTCTGCTTCTTTAGATGTTTACGAGCAACATGCATATACTATGAACGCTTACACTGTATGCGTTGTGAGATTAAAATGCTTTCAGGAGGTATATCAGGTGGAAGCGCGACAAGCCCTCATGCGTTGTGAATTCAAACGGATTGTCGAGCCAATGGGGTTTTCTTTTACGTGATGCAGATAGGGATGTGCCCCGTCAGACAGAATAGTCGGAAATTTCCAAAGCTTGAAGAAAGCCTGATGCCAGTTGTCCCGGTGTGCCTACTTCCATGCGCAGTAGTTCAGTTGTATGTTCCATAGCTTTCGGAAGCGGCACTGCCAAAAGAGATGGCGAATTTCCGGTGGGATAATGAAGTGGTATCGTAGTGAAAGTGTGGCTCTCATGCATCAGCATATGCATTAACGGCAGTAAGTAGAAGGTGAACGATGTACAAACAGTTTTTTGCTTACTAGGTGGGAGGTTGATGGAAGTGAATTCACCTAGGCGAGTTTGCTGTGGTGTAAATGTCACAAGTACAATGTTTCGGATGTATAGGATAAATTTTCTAAATAATCAAATGACGGGCTAACAAGACTGAAGTGCCTCGGTAGAGTTGATCTCGTGTCAGTGACTACAAATACGATACTTGGCCGCTGAAGTTCTTGATCTATGAAGTGACGAGGCGATTAATGGTGACGAGACTCCGTAAGCTTGGGGATTATTTCGAGGTAACAAGTATTATAAACGCCAAATCTCGCGACCTTCACTTGTAGTTTTACGTCCGGCAACTGATAAGCTGGTGGAACTTTTCATTTGACATACTGATAAGGGTGACTATTAAACAGCAAAGCTCTTTCACTTCTGGAATAGTCTGCCAAATCCCTCATCTCCAAGTTTCATATAAGCCGTTGTTAAAATTTAGCTCATCAAGTAATAACCTGGTAAAAGTTGTGCCGGTAAGCTCGTATGGTTCAAAGTATGAAAACAGAGTCCTTTTGGACAGGAGATTCTGTGTCAGTTTTAACCCAGCAAAGTTTCATGAAAACCACTTGAGAGTGTTATCAACATAAAGATACGCACACAGATTGAAGCGGTAATGCGTCTTGCACAGCGATGCAGCATGCTTAAGGTAATAACTAACCAACCATTTTTTAGGTGAAACTTGTTTTGAAACCTACCAGAGATATTGTAATAATGGGACGCGATATTTGCCACAGAAGTCGACGAATTTGACATGCTCGACACATGCATCAAAATACACTCCTTTGCATTTCGGGTTTACGCATTGATTCGCAGTTGCAATATAGGCAGTTAGCTCCTGAGGCAACACACAACTCGAGATCGCCGTCGGCACCTTCATCTTGACGATCCTTGCTGCTAGCTCTTTTAACGTCGGGGGCTCGAAACTCATATCGCGCACGAACTGGTTCACTTAAATGTTTTCTTGCCAACAGTGCTGTATCGTGGCATTTGCTCGTTTAGATGCGAGCTTCATCATTTCAGATACTGCATTACTTTCGCAATCATCAGATCAGTGTTCTTTCCCAAAAACTCTTCTCTCGCCCTTGAATGAAGTTTATCAATATTCTTGAGAATCTCTGGAATGAAACTCACAAAGAACTATATTTTGTACATGCACAAAAGTCAAACTTCGCTATTTAAAAGCGCCCTTACAGGAACGTTATTGAGCGGAGCACCATGCATACGCAAATGAGTTGTTAGGAATGGCACTTGCTCAGTGCTTGATTATGAGTGCCTCTTTAAAGCTGACTTTAGCGAATTTTGAAGCAAATGTTTGCAACGGAAAAGAGTCCTCACCAAGCGGATTATGACGGAGACTGAGAGATTGTAAATTACGCAAACGTACGATCTCCGTTGGTAGTGTCTGCAATATTTGAATATGAAAAATTCAGACGCAGTTACAAATCGCTGATGAATACAGCAATTAGGAGAGGAAATGATCAGCCGCAAGTCAAAAAACAAAACAAGCAACATGTGCCTAAAATGTTTCCGCTTTTAGTCGAACGTCAGCAAGTCTTATTTTGAATTCGCCAAAAAACTAGTGTTGATGAGTTGGATTCGTTTCCTTTCCACTTTCACTTCACTTATCAAATTCTTTTCCTGTTGGTATTACTATATAACAGATTATGGAAGACGAAATTACCTTGGAACTAATGTGGACATTTTATTGACCTAAATAAAACTTCTACCTGTCCGTTCCAAGCACATTTGGACATGTTTTATTAGTTTTGTATATTTTATAAGAAACGTACCTCAGCGGAGTTATTTCATTGAACTTTTATGCTTACAGCCTCAATTCTATGAGGTTCTAGCTATTTTTTGCAGTTTAGGTTCTATACAAAACCCTTCTCTAACAGAAGCGAAGTTGTGACCAATTGAACGAAAGAACTGTACTCACACGAAGAAGAAATACGCTTCACTTGAAACTTTGAATCGATATTTGGGCAAGCCTCGAATAATGAGGCTATCAGATGAAGCATTAAAAAACCCTGTGCTGTACGGATGTTTTTGTGCTTCATCTTTCTCATAAGATTTCTTAGAAATTTCGAACTGACGGAAAATCGTTTTCATCGCCTTTTGGGAGCATTTGCAAAAACGCATCGCGAGACCTTTAAGGTAACATGTGCGGAAATACGCACGTGTCGCGTTAGCTAGTTTCAGCTAGTGGGGTCGCATTTTGTCTGTTTTGGTTACCGACAGTCTTTGTGCGTTTATTACTTCTAATTTTGAAACAAAATTTGAGTATTAATATTGTTTTTAATATTTTCAAAAGATGCAACTGTCATCTTCATTCCTCGGAAAATCCGCATGAATGAAGCGATGAAAATTATAGCTTAAGTTGAGTGGGCTGTAGAACACTGCGATGACTCACGTGTAGAACTATACAACACTAATGTCAGAAGTATGGCATTTAAACGATGCTTACGCAGCTTATATTAGTTTGTTTGAATTTGTGGATTAGTTGAAAAAGAACTATACAACATGTATTAGTTAATAGACCGATGCTTACGCAGCTAACGAGATGTTTGAATTTCTGGATTAAGGCAAGTGATTTTAAGCACAATTTTAAGCACATTTCTCAAATCAGGTTTGTCATCCTGATTTGAGAAAAAGCTATCTGAGAGTTAGTAGAGGAGCTCACTGAGACCTCTTACCTAGAACCGAAACGTATTGTACTTTCGTTCTTTCCTCAGCTATATTATTGTTCGATTGTTTAATTATGATGGTCAGACCAAATCAGTCGGTTCAACGCAACGTAGCCAAAAAAATTTGATGGAGATAGAAAGAATTTACAGTAGGATTTAGGAAAACTTCGGATTTAGGAATGAGAGATTGAAATGGAATTTATTTTTTCTTTATAAGATGATTCATCAGTTTCTAGACGTCCATTTTTCTATTGCCTTTGAATTCTGTGTATTCTCATTGAGCCATAGAAATAGCTTTAAAATTTTCTTACTGCAATGCAGCACTAATATAAGGAAGGATTTTTTGGCTGGTTCTAGTGTTATATTCAATGAGAATGTCCCTCCGTCTCATACATTCACTTTGAGTTGTCCATAGTGTCATTTGAATGTATCGAGTTATGAATATATGAATTATACATAAAAAGCTCTTGAACTTTATTGAGTATTTTTTTTTCCTTCTCCATTTTTGTATGCATAAGTGGCTTTCGTACTCGTACTGCTTTATGTTTTTGTACTGCATGTTATGAATGTCCTCGTTCGATATGCCTGACTCCTTTTCCTTCTCCCTCTCCCTCTGAAAAAGGCGCAGGCGTAAACGTTGACAATTACAGCTTATATCATGGGCCTGATCTGCGCATATTAACGGCTTATTATTCAATGAATATGAAATGCAGTACATCCAAGAAGAAAACCCCAGCAGAATATCATAAGAAAGGACTCATTAAGAAGACCCACTCTTAGCAGATTTCTATGGAGTGCAAGAGTTCGAAGCGATTGGAGATCGGCGATCGTCGCTGGGATTGTTTCCAGTTGGTTGCCACATAGCGATAGCACTGTCAAATTGTGCAACATTCCAATTGTGGCCGGAACCTCGTGAAGTCGATTCCCACCCAAATACAGCACTTCTAGACTGCAAACGAACAATCCGCATAGTTTTTGTGTTCAACTTTTTCATGACAGGCGTGTTGCTACACAGTAGCGGCCAGGGCATTCGATGACGTTGTTTCTTATAAAAATAACATTAAATGCAGTATTACGACAGACGGCTGCAAAGACATTTTTTGCAAGCATTCTCAGCTACCAAAGATAGGCCGGTTGCATAAATGCTAGGAAATGAGTCGGTGAGTCAATTCTGGAGAACCCACTGAGAAAATTTTCAACCCATGATGCAGAAATATAGTTGCACACACAATGACCATCGGCATCACGGCTTTTAGTACAAATTAAAAACCAGCATGCAAATCACGATGGATGCTGTACGACGTTGTGATAGGTGCCGTGTGTATTTTACTTCTTATACATTTTATTTCTTGCTGCTGTTAAGCAGATCAGTCCGTTATAAAAAAGCTCGAAGAAGGATTCAGAAATATGTAGTCACTGAAATTTGCAAAACACTTTGTTCCGAAGGAAAATGTTGATTCGGGAAGATTCAGTTAGGAAACGCCTTCTCAACTGGAAACCATTTCCAAATGAATGCGCTTCTTGAATGGAGAATCTCTCTCCTCCTTTTCTTGCTCGTTCCCTTCAATGCTGGGAAAATGTAGAAGCCCTTTCTTGGATACAGAAGCTAAAAACAGAAGGGCGGAGTTGTTTATTTAAGGGATAAAGTATTTAATGGAAGAAGCTCAAAAAGACCAACCTCAACATAGTACCAATAGCGTTCGCTACTGTTTCAATACGATTCCCACCCATGTACAATACGCGAATCGCCTTAAGTTGAAATAATACGTGAGGCATATGTGCGAAACGATTGCCAGATAGATTTATAGTTTGTATTTTGGAAAGCATAGCAAATGACTTGGGTAGATCCTCCAGAAGATTATTGTGTACATCCAACGAACGTAAATGTTGCAGCATCCCCAGCTCTTCGGGTAAACTCGCCAATGAATTGTTGCACAAATTAAGACTGAAACTTGACATACTGCCCAAGCAATCGAGAACTTAATTACAAATTTATGGAATTGTGCGGTTTGCACCTCTATTGCTTCCGACGCGTTGACCAAGGGTCACATTTATTGTGCTAAGTGTTCCAGTAACATGTGAAAACGCTTAAATGCAGCACTGTAACGCATTTGGTTGCATAGTGTCACGTGGAATGCACTTAGTAGGCAATTTTCGAAGCGTTAACATCCGCTAATAACAACTGACCACCTTCCTTTCATTTATGCTTTTTTTTAAAAAACGTATTTTCCGAAATTCAGATCTTCAGCACCAGTTCTTAAGACATTATAAATGCGCTTAGTTTTTTGTCAGGAATAAATTCCATGAATTATCACGCTGCCCATATTACTCATCCTCCCTCCCCTCCCCCCCTCCCTTCGCCGACACTCTTTCACACGCTATTTCGACATTATGTAAACGACATTTATTATTTCAACCTCATTTTAGAAATAACAATCCTTTCAAAGAAACTTACTCATTCAAGTATCATTATGAAAGGCAACAAATTGAATCTGCATCCGTTACCTTTGAAGATTTGTGAAAGCAGCGATTGT
This sequence comes from Toxascaris leonina, assembly GCA_022844705.1. Taxonomy (NCBI): domain Eukaryota; kingdom Metazoa; phylum Nematoda; class Chromadorea; order Rhabditida; family Ascarididae; genus Toxascaris; species Toxascaris leonina. The sequence continues at coordinate 105,018 of JAARMF010000175.1, read as the reverse complement.
CGACGGAATTTGAACAATTTGGTTGCCAGAGAGAGAAATAGTTTGCACAAGATGCGGTGCATATGATGGACCATTGATGGAGAAGTAGTGCTCAGGCAGTGCATCAATGCCGGTTTCCGAGAGATCGATTTCGATTTGCATCGAGCTGAAACAATTGTGTGTCCAAAGGATTAAGCTTTCTCATTTAGTGTTCCTAGGCGCAATTATAGGTGCTTCGAAAAGGACTTTGCTTTGGAAGGGGAATGGGGGAATCCGTGCCAAAATAATAAGTACTCGTTCCTATTGTTGTGTTGTTCTCTATGTTCCAGTAACGTATTCTTCCAATCCACTCTCTTTAATATATCCTATAGAATTCGCATATTTCAACTTGGCAGTGCAACTGAAATAAGCGACCTGGAAGGTGCTGAAACCTCAACATTTTCGAGAGAGGCATAGTAGTTCATCATATTGATGACCGAGAAAAAGTGGTGATGACGACGCCTATGACGGCGACGACGCAAGCACTCAGCGATTGCAATGCGCCCGAATACTAGGTGCATGCAGACGAAGTGTTCGAAAGTCGTCATTCGAGTGTCAAACTCCGCATTGCCTAAGTGGCCGCTTTCCACATGACATCCACGTGTTCTTACAACGGTTCAACCCACGAAGTCTAACCTGGTCCTTCCGCTTTCATTGAGAATTTTGAATGTTCAGATACTTCATTCAAAATGGAAATATTTTTACTTGTTTTACTCAAAAAATTGTTTTACTTCGGTTGAGTAGTTGCTTTGATAGCACCCAGAAAACAGCAGCAGTAGAGGAGTAAAATAATACGAAGGAAATCCTAGCATTTCGTCGAAAGATTATCTGGCTATGACCGGTTGCTGTGATTTCCATAGTCATTCAGGGGTGAACTAGAAAAGAAATATGTGTAGTCGCTAGTAGGTTGGGAGAAGGGGGAAGGGGGGGGGGGGGGGG
>JAARMF010000175.1:63317-95642 GCA_022844705.1 Toxascaris leonina | reverse complement strand
TATATATATATATATATATGTGTATATATAGAATATACATATTTGTATTTACCTTTACATATTTATATTCATATTTATTTGCAATGCCCATTGCTATCAACTTTCGGAGTCATCACATTCCGAGCTAGTATTCACTTCATGATTAAATCGGCGATTTCTATTTACCTAACAGTTGCAGGACGCAATGTGCGTAATTTTCACCCATACAATGATTCGCGCAATCGTTTCACTGATTTTCTGACTATTTCAGTGGCTTTTTCGTTCAAAAATCAACTGCCTAACTGCTAATCCACTTTTAAATGTTCATATACATCTTTTTAAATGCGATTTCTATCTTCCTTCCAATGTCATGCCCCAAGAATTATGTATTCATACGTTGTTGAAGGTGCTTGGCAATAAGTTAATATCCGGTAACAATTCAAGACTTCGAGAAAATCACCCATTTGGCCCTCTTTTCGTTTGCTACGAATTGATTTCCACGTTTGTTCTCATGGAGACACCAATGCTGAATATGTTTTACATATATTTCAACTTGTGCTTCACTCAACATCATTTTCTTTCTGAATATGTATTCACTCTGTCGATGCAATAAAAATCTTTGTGCCAAATTGTTTTTAAGTTTGCATTCATAGTTTCGAAAAACGATTGAGCCTGCTGCCAACATAGTCAGCACAATTTGGCTATGTTGTCAGACGCTAAAACTAAACTGACTGTGAAACTCCGCCAACAAGTCTTTCTGCGAAAGTGGGAAGCGCTGGGTATCTCCATTTTGAGTTGATGCCCACCCTTCTGAGGTATGCGATCTCGAAAGATCGGAGCATATTTATAAATTGAAAAGTCTAAAAATTTGATAAATTATTTGATACCACTTTTAACTTTTAATTTGATAACCACTTTTAACCACTTTTAAATTATTTGATAAAATTTGTGCGGTTTCAATGAGAGGAGGGATTCGAAGTACTTCTTCTTTCCTTGACCTTTGTATTTTTTAAACCAACGAAGAAAACATGCTTTCGTCGGTTCCAATTATCCTTCGAGCCATTTCCAGTTCGTTTACACACGTGTTTCTCTGGGTTCTCCCCACTCCTAGAGGAAGGAATATGCAGGCACGAATTTTCATAAAATCTTCTCACTGCAACTTTGAGCCTGAAAAAATTTTCACAGCTCAAATTTTGTAGCGACCTCTCAAAACGGCGATGAGTTCTGGATAGGTGAATTTCATATACTCCTGAGTAACTAATAACTGTCTTGTGCGTTTTGCTTTGTCTCAGAACACTTATGCAATCGGTCGTCTTCAGTGCATAAGTGTATCATTCAGAAAACATTTCGCATCATTTTGCTTCCTCGTTCGTAAATATATTTAGTGGTAAATATATTTAGTGGTAAATATATTTAGTGGCAGTTTTATACTTGATCGTTATGGTCGCTTGTCGGCATACAAAGTGTGGCATTACTGAGTGCATGTTGATCGGTGTTTTTAGGTCACGAAATCAGTCAAACATTCGAAAGTCGCATCAATTCAGCAAAGCCGAAATTACCTCTATACAGCTAATCCAAGCATCGATAAATGCTACCTATGAAGAGAGATGTAAGCAGTTATTCAATCAGGCGTCATATGAAACTCCACAAGAAAAGTAAATGCGATAAGAAAAAGCGTCGTTGATACGTTTCGGCGTTGCCCGGAGGTGTATTCAAACTGAAGGGGAATGTCGCCAAATACGGCACTTGTGCTAGATTGCCTGCAGTTATCGCTCATCGATCTCCGCGCAAATCGTAGTTTTCTCCTCCGATTCTCACTGACCATTTCCGTCAGTTGGTTAGTCGGTTCTATCTTAACCGACTTGTATTCATTTTCAGTTTTCATGCTTTCTTCCATTAGCGTCGCCCGATGACTTAGGAGTTTGATGGCTATATAAATAAGGGGCTATCACTCCAGGAGTAGGTTTTGAAACTCAAATATAATACAAAGTTTGCTAAGCGTAGTTATCACCAACATTTCTGTAGTCACTGTGATAGAGAGATAAGAAAAATGAAAAAATATGGAACACATTATCAAATCTTCGTTCATTTCAGTTAGAAAATGTTTGAAAGATGGATATAACAGATGAACACATATTTCAACGGATATTTTGTTCTCCTCATCTCCTGCAATCTCCTTTTGATATTACGAAACAAAACAATTTCAGTGATTTCTCTATAGAATAGGCAGCTTAGCCACTTTTAGTTTTCCTTCATCAGTATCGTATTAGAACTTTTTTATTCCATCCATTTCTTATTTTGATTCTCAAAATAATTTTTTTATACGTTCAATTTCGTTCAATTTATTCCATATCAATTTATATGTCCGACATCACTCATATTTTCTTTCTTAATGTACGAGAAAAAGTTTCATAAATTGAAGTGAGGTTTCAAGGAAATAAAAGAGCAGTTTTCAAGGATTTAACAGATAAATTCACGGAAATTTTTCCGGCATCATTGCGTAATCGAGCAGATCATTTGTAATTTGCGTGATTGGATAAGAAAGATGAGTTTTTTGTAAGTTGTCCTCAAAAATGTTGCATTTCTCGATCAATGTGCATAAATAAGATAGTCCACTAAAGATTTATTAAGCCCATCATTGACACGAATGATCGTTGTGCCAACGCCTCCACTTTATCGAATATCCATATCGCGACTATATTCGTCGCTTTTTGGCACATTCCATCCTAATATACTTTTATTCATTTAATTTCTTAGAGATATAAAATGGTTTGCATGTTAATTCAGTAGTATTTATTATTGTAATAACTGTGCTGAATCTATGCCTATCTTCAGTGAAGCAATGAATAGCTTGTTTCGTTTTCGGAATTAAACATTATAATAAAGAGTAGGCTGATTTTTGGGAAATACTAATGCATGTTCATCGATTTCGATTTTTTGCTTTAGATAAAAAGAAAATATGACAGGAAAAACCCAGTCTATGACGCCAAAAAGTCACTCAAAGTTCTATGAGAAAGTTTGTTGACAGGTGAACGAAAATAGGCTCATTGGATCTATACTGTGCCAGTATGCTCAAATATGTCGTAATTTTTCTGCGACTGCTGTTTCCGAATGCGCGATCATTTCTGAAGAAAGCATCATTCCTCTTCAAAGCTCTAATCCATCGATGAATCCTTTAACTACGCGGAAAATACGAGTTGTAATATAAAGCTGAAATAGTAAGCAGTTTGCGACGGATAGCAATTGTAGCCTGTTTCATTACTGAAAGAATTTAACTTCAGCTTCACAGGAGTGCTGACTTCCCAGTTTACTTATGGCTTCAGCACATGTGAATTCATCGTTGAGCAGTGTGATACATTTGTAGGTCCATCGAGTGAGTGGCCATTCCTAGTATGCCGCAGTCGTCGATTCTTGCGTTGGTTGGTAATCTGGGAAGTGGTCCGACTTGAAGTGGCTGGTTTTAAACTGAAAGAGATTGATAACTTTTCGTACAAAAATATCTACTGATAAGAATTGCTGCTTGTCGATGACGGCTTCTTCGGATAATGAAACTAAGAGTGTTGAGCGCCTAAGAAATTTCTTTTTTAGTAGTCGGTGCAGCACCTTCGCCACAAATTTCGCGCAGAGCGCATGAGAAAACAATCGTTGTTTTCTTCAGTCGGCAGTGCACCGTCGATTTCATCTTTTCCCAGCAAGTGATTCTACCTGTTGAGGTCTGTGGCGTACGATTAGACAAAACAGGGATGCGAATTGCGATTGAATCGTGTGAATCGACCGTCATATGAAAATAATGGCTTGATCAAAACTGAAAAGCATCTATCGAAGTGATATAGGAAGCGAACTTTCTGGCCACATATCAATTCGTTCGCCAGCCTGAATGTGGTCGCTCGTATCGCTGCTTCGACAAGGTTCGTCATCACGCACTCTTCTACCATTAAATTTGCGCTTTGTAGACGCATCAAAACAACTGTTAGCATGACATTTCAAATAATGCATTGTGTTAGTCCTTGTCTTAGCCGTTAATGAAATCAATGCTGCCGATATCGGAATGATCGCTGATATCCATTTGATAATATCTCCTCAAGGCAATCTTAGGTGCCCGAAATGACCGTAATAATTGTGTGAAACAAGGATTTTGATGATTCTTGATGAAATAGTTCATTATATCCGTTGAAAAGAACAAGCAGGAAGGAATATTTCGGTGTCTAAAGTAGAAATAATTCTATGAAGTCATCTTCGTTCATATTCTAAGAAACTTAACGTATCATTCAGAAAATTAAGATGACTTCCTCCTCTACAGACTTGCAAGAAAGGCCTTTGTCGCACGTTTTTATTTATTCTTCTACCATACAGTATGACAGTTCATCGATAGTAGAAGAAACTAAGCAGTTTTGAGAACTTATTCCCTTCATGGCGAGAAGTTGTCTGTTGCGACTCAACCGATTAACATCATCCTACGTTATTAGCACTAAGGATACAATTCCCACTTCATGTTGCTCAATTCGACGGAAAATACTACACGAAAGAGAACTTTCTCTCTAAATGGGATCATTTTTTCTGAATATTTGCATTAATGTGTAGAAGATCATCAATTCAACAATAGGGATACTTTTCAGTGCAAATTTGAACGATACAAATCTGCTCAATAATGGAATATAGGTGCTTCTCTGTGTTATTTTAATGAATTTTCACAAATGGATGAGAAAATTCAAAACGCTTCGGTCACTTCCTGTCTTATTTTAATTGCGCATTTCTGAAATCGGTTGATCGCTGTAGTGCACCAACGTAGGAGCAAATGTAAAATGCGCAACCAAGTCGTTTTTGAATGAGCTGTGGCATTCTTTCCTTATCCTCTTTCTCTGATCAGTTTCAAGGAAACTATAAAGGAAGTAATTTTACTTTGAATTACCTATACTGAAAACTTGCAATACTGTGTTGTCGCTGTTTTTATTGGCCTTGTGCGTATCGCTATAACCAGTGCACTATGTGTGCGATCCTTGTCCGATCATCGACTGCTCTGCCTATTCACTCTGACCTTTTGTATATCTTCAAGTTTTACCGCCCCTAAGTGATCACTTCTTAATTTCAACAATGAGCTGAACATTTTAGTACACTCGTATCTGTTCGTGACGCGAGTCGACTTCGTGGAGGCACCAACAGCCGAAGTTGAGAAGCAGGAACAGAAGGATCGAGTGAAAATGCCTCCAACAAGCTTAAACAGGTCAGACTAATCCGTTTTTGGTCACCTTTTGAGTGATGGAAAATTAGGAACTCAGCGGAAAGGAAACTTAAAGTTGTGCTATTTCATATCACCAGAGAGGTTCACGTGATGAGTGCGAGTATGGTAAAGAAATTGTGAGGAAGGATGCAGCATTGATCGCCTTGGTGTTGTAATCGCTATCCTCTTTCGCATATCCTCTTCAGCAGCCCTGATTTTACTGTCACGTGAACGTTTACTATTTTCCAACATTAGACTTCGTTGCATATGCTTACTGGCATAGGCATGAACTTTCGTAGAAGAGTGCTACTCTCATTGATAAGCACTTTTTCCGATCCATTCAATCATCTATTTTCAATTTTTTCCAGCTGCTCAATCAAAAGTTCCCGTAAATATTTTCTTTAAATCATGAAATGCCGATAAAATATCCAAAATCTTGAATTTGTTTTCTCTTTGAAAGCATTCTGTCAACGATAGTTCATTTCAATTGTTCCTTTCACATCTTGGAAGAGTGTTCACTTTTCCTGTCTCGTTCACAATCATTTCCCAACAACACAATTAAGGAAACGTTGGCATTGTTCTACGATTTCCATTCAATATGACAGAATGCTTATGTTTCGTTTGTTACTAACAGTTCATTGACATGAGTGTTGTCGCACTCGTTGCGCATTTCTCGATACGTTCTGATAACGTATAATGACATTCAATGATGCTTCCCTTGCGTTCATATCAGGTGACTCGACTAAACTGACATTTAAAATCGCGTGATCCCATATTCCAGCACTTACCTACGAAAGGTGCTCCACAGATTGTAAGAAACATTTACGGTGTGTTTGCTCTTTTAGATGAACATTTAGGTTATGACGATGTTATTCGATGACTTCTTTGAACATTCCCAAAAGGTTTCGATTATTTTAACCTCGAAACTTTTCCGATTGTTTTATCGCATTCTAAAATCCATCGCTGATCGAAGAAGAGGATAGGATTCCTGCGAGTGTCCATCTCCGTTTTCTTCGTCTACTTCGCCAAAGCGATTTCCCACTTGTGATTCTCGTCGGTCAACAATCCCGTGACACAATCATTGCCTCCGTGAAACTACCGATGTGAAGCTGCAGTAAATGTTCTATATCCTTCCCTCTTTATCTTCTTTTCTCATGTCTTGTACAGTATATCATTTCAGAATTTCTTCTAGCCTTCTATCGTTACGCTAAGAAATGAGGCTTTTCTTTATCATAGGTGACGAACAAATACTGATTCATTAGCCTCACAGTTGCTTGTACAATGGCTCTCCTTTTTTCATTCCTCTCATTGTCCTATACGTTTTATTCATTTATTAAAGAAAGCACAAGCATCAAATGTTAAGGAGGAGGTTTGTACCTACGAACAATGCTAAAACGTCAAGCTTCACAGAGGCTAAAAGTCAAGCGCATGCTTTCATAAGTTTGCTTGGCAAAAAGGATGAAAAGTGTGATATGATTGATTTTACAATAAGACAGAGCATTTTAACTTTCTTATCGTCCCCACTCATCCCTTTGCAATTTCAAGATGATTGCAGCTAGCAGTAGCCTCTAATACGCTGTCAACTTTGATGCTCTATGATGTTGAGTCATTTTCATTGTTACGAAAATTTATTGTTAAAAGTCGAGTCATAGCAGTGTTTTTTCTTACTCGTTAACTACCCATAAAATGTCTTATAGATTTGGGCTGAGTAGCTTTTAAACCCGTTTCGTCCTGATCTCTAGTGCTTGTGGGCATTATTAGCGCTTGCCATGGAGTTTTCCGATCACTTTTGTAAGGCGATTCATGGAACGCCGATCAAAAATGGTTTCTATCTCCTGAGGATTTTTGAAATCAGCCGACTTCGTGAGAAACCCGAATATTTTTGTTTTGCCGTTGTTTCTGCATATCTGGGGAGTCGATGGATATGATGCCCAGAAGGGCCATAAGAAATATCTGTCTATTCTGGTGGCTTTTCTTATCTTTTGCTTATTTTTCGCTTGTTGTGCTGCTCAGTAGTTATTCAACAGCAGTCAGTATCAACATTTATATTCTTCTTGCGCTTTTTTGATGTCAGTTTACACATTGTATGATGTTTAAGAAGAAGGCACAATATAATTCAGCCTTAACGATCGCTCGTGAGAGATACTGCAGGAGAGTAAACTAAGGACAGTTTAATATTTTGGAGTTTTCATGCACAGGTGAACTTGTAAACTTAGAAATAACAACCGGCGATACACTAATTCGTGTGTCATAGTAGCTGGTTGAGGACTGTAACTCTCCTTCCCTTCCCTCTTTCCCTAGCCATCCACCACTAATCACCGCTCTAATACCATAGAGGGAATTTGCTTAAGATGCACAGCCGGTCGTCATTCGCAACTTTTGCTCCATTTTGCTCCGAGTTCTGCTCCGTGAAGTTTGCTTCATTTCCTGAACTGTTTATATGACAGTCGGGATTTTCCTGAGCGTTTTCCCCCCGTTTTCTAGCCTTCATAACGGATAACAAAAGCTCAGATTTACTTGAACTTTCATATGGCCAGCAGCTGGTCAGCGGCACTGCAAAACATAACTTTCTTTTTTGGAGATTGAATATGGTTTTCTTATTTTGCGATTTCTTCCGATTTTGGGCATTAACGCTGTACTCCTGTTCCAAAGTATTGTTGTTGCAGATAGTTGTGGAACGAAGTTTGAAAGCAACAAGCTGCGGAAAAGATATCAGAGACTTGAGTCCTTAGCTGATAGGTCCGTAACCGTGCAGGTTAAGCAACATTTTATCGGGTGTACGTTGCTATGTTGCAGTGGGTTTTTATGAAACTGATCGAGCGAAAATTCGCTTGCTAGCATCACATTTTGCATGGCACTAAACAGAAGTAGGCCAGAAGGCTCATTTAATCCTTTCACTAGTTAGATTTTTGAATGTTACAGAGTAAATAATTTAAATTGCTGTTTCGATGCGAACCCCACACAAACCACCAATTTTCATTAACGTGGAAGTGAAAATCAAACAATTTTTCATGTGAGTAGGAGAATGTAAAAGATAGCAAAACCCGTTGTGTGTTTTTGGCATTAACTTTGATTTGGGAAGCGAGTCAAAATTTCTTTTAAGTATTTAAAAAATCCTTAGAAATCGTGAATTCAGCGAACTACGCATCTGCTCAGTAAGGTGAGATAAGCGAAGCAAGCATGAGGCTTCTGAGAGAGAATAAGCGTACCTGTTGAATTAGTGCTGAGGTCAATGTCAACATTCTTCATTCCTTCATGTTTCTTGGGCACTCCTGGTGTACAGAAGTGAATTGAGACACTCAAACCCCACCATCTTTCTAAATAACAAATCCCATATATATATATATATATGGGATTTGTTATTCAGAAAGGGAAAGGGGAGTGAAATTCGTATTCACTACTTCATAAATTGACGAAGAGTAGCATAACTGGCATAATATTTACTCATTCCGGGTAAAGGTGATACACTCGATCACATGTGATGTAGTACATAAATCTTTATAATACTAATATGAATTGTAAAAGCAATTCACTTCTTCAAGGGGGTGTGCCACTATTGACCGAATTTCGGTATCTTTTCTGCATTCCACAAAACACAATATATTATCGTATAACAGCGTGACGATAATCAATTAGTTGTCACTTCAAAGGCGGTGCAATCGACCATCATGTGCACCGCTCTTCTTTCTAGTTGTTGAGACAGTTCACTTAAGAGGACTCGCATGATTGTTCTGCTGTGGAGTATGTAAGGAAATTACGGGATGGGGGAATAGGGAACATTTTGCTTTCGCCTTTTCTAAAATCATGGGTCATGAGGAATATTTCATCGGCTTTTTCTTTGTTCCTCTAAAACTGTTGTATCCCTTTCCCCTCTCCTCCTCTATCCCAAAACAAACTCGCTTTCCGCATACCGCTAAGCTGATCACTTTGATAGCTCACTTGTCAACTTTGCTACCCATATGGGCATCATTTCTTTCAGCGTAATGTTGCAATATATTGCAAATGGAGTGGAGTACCCTTATGCTATTTTCCAGCTCTTCGTTATATACTTTCGTCCATAAATATGTAAATGTGGCTTGGAATAATGCAATAATAGGCTCAGTTCTGGTTTTATAGAACATTGTTTGATGCGAAATTCAATACCTACTTTAACAATTTACTTCTGAAATAACAACACCTGAAATTAATTAATCAGATTTGGCGACGGCCTTCTTTAATTTTATTTTTCGATTTGGAAAATATTCCATCGGAAGTGTTAAGAAGCTCTTTGTCGGTCCATCTGTTTGTCTAGTATTTTCAACTCGACTGTTACTAAGAAACCTTAGAATACAAAGTTTCATGGCTGTAAATGCCTGCTATACCAGATTCAGAGTTCACCTATCATCTTCTTAAAAAGTTGGATAATAGGTGTCGGAAAATTCGAAGCCATTTTGCAGCCGATCGGATCTTCATTTCAGACTGACTGATTCAAAAAACCACATTTTCAGAGCATTTGTAAAAACTGCCGAATAATTTGAAATACAGATATGTTATTGCACGCCTTTCATCATTTATCGATAACTTATCTTGCCTGACAACTGAAGTTGCGAAATCGTATATCGTGTTCACTCCTGGGTTCGGCTTTAAAGTGTACACTTAGTTTGGATTGAATTGATTCTGGAGTGATTGTTGCACTAAGCCACTTATGTTGTTATCGCCACCTTTATTCTTAGATCGGATGAGCGTGCTCGACCTAGGGCTTTGAATTCGATGAGCGGAATAAAACAGTCAGAATTTATGCTTTTCCACCTCACCCTACAAATCCTGACGATCATATTTATTTATCATTATGGAGATGATGGGAAACTGAGGTCGTTTTGGACGATGAATTTAAATATACAGAGTGAACTCGAGCACATTCAATTGGTCGAAAGAGTAAGCATTATCTTACGACCTATTTAAATACTGTGGTCACCTTAGTTCTTATGAAACTACGCCGAGTACCTTACCTTTTCGGGCGCATTTTATGGTGGCATAGCCTTGATCAGCTGAATTGAGTGGTATTCATTCGAACGCCTTTTTTGGTAGTGCTATATGTGCTCGAAGGCAGTAGATAAATGATGTTTTTGTTTGCTGAAAGAAACCTGAATCGTATCATCGAAAACGTTTGCTTGATGCAAATTCCTTGTCGTTCAACTCGAAGCAAAACGTCTCTCTTCTATGAATTTTTATTTATAGGAATAATGATGAGACATTGACGCAATAATTTTTTTGTCATATTCAAGTACTGCAGCAATATTTTTTTATTATGTATTCTAGTATATATGTTATTCTGTATTGCGAAAGTTGCAAGCATTGCACTCTGTTGCAAATTTGCAAGCACTCTGTTGCAATCGGGTGTTGCAAATATTCTACTTTGTTATATATTCTAACAAAATATATATTGTAATATAACAGATACACAGTTTTTTCCACTATATGTTCTAGTATTGGTCATATTAGGATTCCAAAAGGCGCATCCCACTTCAAGTGCTTCTCTAATTTCAGTCATGAAGCGCGTCATTAAGCATGCAAACTGTATGGTCTATAAAAACGAAGTTAAGCGACAGTCCGCTAGTAAATGATGATCCGTAAGCAAGTAATGATCACTAGGTCATTTGTGATCATCACTTAGTGTCATATTTCTCCATATCCTACGATGAGCGGCGTGTCTGGCGATGTGCAATATCATCGTCTCATCACCATATGACAGCAGCATTCAACTAAATAACGCTTTTAGATCACCGTTCTTTATTACTTACTGCGATTACGAGGGTCGTAACCACTCTTTGAGTGTCAACTTTATGTTCGTTACCACAATCACTCACTTTCACACAATCATATTCGTGTTTCTTTGACAGAGGCGGAGAATCCCTGAAATATTTTTCAGTGACAATAATGACAGTTTAAATGGGCACATTCTGACAAAAGTACAAACACGTACTTTATATAACACGTCTTAGAGCAGGTTGTCAAGCGAAGAGCGAACTATCATCGCGTTGTTGATTGTCGTGTTTCTCTATGATTTTACTTACCATCATATATCGTCACTCCTTTTCGTTTTCGTTCTCAACTGATTGAATGCATTTTCCGTATTTCGAATTCCCATTAAGTGCGCCAAACATAGACGACTATGTTCCTATCTCGAGCCCGATGACCTACAATGGGGATGGGGGAGTGTAGCATATTTGAAGAGACGTCGAGAGGAAGGAACGTTGTGCGGCGACGCGCGATATGCAGCGGCGTTGTCTACTGGTTTGACGTGGGGCTGGCAGCAATGACGCACCAACTGTGCACTCTTTCGTTTTGCACGTCTACGCGCACAATTGCGTGTGGTTTAATGTCTAATTTGTGATCGTTTCAGCAATTCGGCTTATCGTCGATCAGCTTTATTCTGTTCCCTAAGAGGGGAGGTGGCGGTATCGTTTCGGCTAATTGAAACTGAATCGCAATTTTTGCATGAGACCCACATTTCGCATTTTTTTCTGTCTTTGGCGAAAACTGCTTCACAGTAGCAAACATTCTGAATTGTGAATTCAGCGAACACCTATCTTCTCAATAAATGGTATATAGTACATTTTTATATCATTCATTCATCCTTTGTTAGCCCAACGCTTCTCGTCAGGGTTATCTTCTCTATGAGATGCCCATTTTATTTTTTCCACCCTTTTCCTAGAGGATTTTCAGTTGTTTTTTATTATGAAAACGACAGAGTATCGAACGATTGGCTGTATTTGACATCAGCAGTTCCAAACTGGAGGCCGTTCGAGATAAAAGCAATAGTTGCTGCCATCGACAGATATTTCGGTCGTTACTGCGATCGGTTGATTTCTCACTTCTGCAAAATTGTATTTGGCGCATTGATGTAAGCACATCAGTTTCATGGGCGTCTTTCCTTCGATGTTTATTCACTAGGCGAAAAGTTGAGATGGTTCGCTGCGATATCCACATTTATCGATGACATTATTCATAATGAGACGTTGTCGCTGATTATAGCTTTAATCTTGTAAGCATCGGCGTAATTATTTATTACCTTTGGTATGTTCAACGTGCGATTGTTTTTCATTGTTTATGTAATGCATTCAGCATCACCTACAATAAGTGCTCGGCAACTTTTCAGTGTGAATATTTGAGAGAACTCGCAAAAATGACTTCGATGATTCCACGTATATGCAAATGTAAGCGGTATGGATCTTGAGGCATTTAAGTTTAGCTTATACCCCTAATGTATGATGAATTTGCTTCTCTGCTAATTAATTTATATAAGCTTCATTTTCGTGTATTTCAATGACGTTATTTTTTTTCTAAGATTTCTGTTGGCTTCCTCCTCATAGATACGAATTTTTAGGCGCATTTTTCTTCAATTTAGTTCATTTCTGTTGAGGAAGTAATCTCAGACCAGTTTTCGTATTTCGTACGCATTTTATTGTTTGTTTTATTAGGTGCAGCATTTTGCCAAGAGTGGATAGACTCGATATTGGTGGCGAAACCAACGCTTGTTTATTTAACCGAAGAAATCTTCTTTGTATATATGATGTGGATGAAAACCTATCGTTTTATCATCTTCATTTTTCTTCGATTTCCCGCCCTCCTTCTTTCCATCTCCCCTCCACCCATTCCTTCCTACATCGTCCATTCTTTATCAAATCTTTTTCAAAAGATTTCTCTGTCATCCTTAATTGTGTTTCAATTAAAAGCATTTTTCAAATGTGACGCAACATTTTCGGCTTTATATTTAATGCTATCGTTTCAATTGCATTTCCATGTGATTGCTATCATAGGGTTTTCGAATATATAATTTTCGCAATATATTGTGTCAATTTATCATCTCCGTCATCTATAGTCTAATTTCTCGGCAAACTTCGTTGTTGATTATTCGCATCAATAATTTCATGGCTAATCAAGTATACAATGAGAATGGCGAACAAGGGGAATTCATTTGCACTCTTCAAAAAGGATTTCGTTCAGAGAACGAGGTGCAGTTGTCAAGTTTTATTGTCTGATTTTTGACACAAACATTTTTGGGAGGTATTTTATATAGTTACAAAAAGTTCGTAAAATATTAACACCTGAGAGGATTGCCACCAAGTGAACTGAATGAGTGAATGAATGCAACCGACCAGAGGGATATTTTCTTTTCAATTCAATTCCTATAAAATTTTCTACATGAACGACCCGTTAATTTGATATTCTTGTTGAAAAATCTTTCATTATAGTACTGGAAATTATCGCACTCACTGCTTTAATCACTAATCAGTATGGCCATTTTTTCTTCGAGCTTTTAAACCATCGTGGTGAAGCTCATATTTGGCGTCGTTTTCTATGTCAACTTACTTGGGTTCGCATAGAGGGAACCTGATAGTGCTTTTTTTATGTAGACCACTTAAGGTCAAGAGAAGTTTCTCTTTCAACATTGGTTAGCATTTAAACCTCACCATAAGCAATGCCGCCAAGTCGTTGGTTTACTAAACCGCAAATAAGTTACTCAAATCTGCACCATTATCATGCGAGTAATATTCCGTCCTAAAAAAGAATTTAATGAATCATTTTCATACTTTGTAGAGAATTCACAAGCTTTCAATAAGCAGAATCATGGCTAAGATGGCACAAAAAAACACTGCAAATTGGCATATTTTTCTTGCTGAAAGCCTGTTCCACTAACTGTGGAAACATGTCTCGAATGCCAGTTAGCCACTTACGGATCTTTTGGCTTTGGAAGTAAAATTGTTTTAAAGCAGAATACCTTTTATGAACTGTAATAGCACTTTCCTAGTATATTTTAGTGCCCATGATAACACGCTGATTTCACCATTCCGTCATAAATATATATATTTCGTTGATTCGTTTATTTTACTTATTCGAGGCCTTATAGTTGGACAAAGTACCATTTTATGTATCCATTTTTCAATCTACTCATCTTCTGTACTCTGCGTATGTCAATTTTAATGCTTGCTAATGAAATTCGCTGCGATAATTGAAATTGATACTAGTTGCAGTTGTTTGGGTGGATTTTGTTAGTGATAATTATATAGTGGAAAGTGTTGCATATGTCGAGGCAGTTTCGAGATACTCTTCCGTCACAGTATGTTAGCATTTAAAGATGCTCAGCCTCCTTAATCAGCAGCTTGTCGTCTTCGTTTCTTTTCGATGAATATGGCATGTCACAAGCAATCATAGTCTTCGGATGTAACTGTTTACAAGCAGTAGTAAGTGATAGGGTGTTAAAGTAGGGAGGAGTGCATTAGGACAAAGTGAAAGGTAAGAAAAGGGGGTGGCTGGGATGGGTAGAGGCATTCAGTGAGCAGCATCTGCGAGAGTATTATGCGGCAACTTCTTTCCTTCTTGTTGAATGTCTTCTTCGATTATTATCTGCGCAATTCGTCAAGTGCACGTCATCGCTCTTCGTGGTGACGTTCAAACACTCCGTTCCGTTGTGCAAAAATAGTGATTGCTTCAACTAGTGTTCATCTTGTTTCACGCTATCAGCTAATGATTCCTCCATATTTCTTTCCACTCCTCCACCAAAATATCTCTTTCTTCCTCGATCTGAAGTTTCATTAAACGCAAATCGTCTTTGTGATAGAATCAACTTTAAACAAAGGCTATTTTAGTAACATTGCTTTGGAAATATATTGCTAAATTTTTGTGGTATGTAGTCTAGGATGAACAGATCGCCAACTTGCCGACCTCTTTGTTTGCATTCCGTTGCGCGGCGTTCATTTTTTGTTCTAATCTACGAATGGAATCTCTCTCATATATTATAAAGGAAAGAGATTGCCCATAGATTTTATTAATCAGTTGCAGTGAGTATGACTGCTATGAAATGACGAGTGGTAGTTAGGGGATCTCACAATATAGCTATATATATATATATATATATATATATATATATATATATATATATATATATAGCCTCCAACTTAGGTAATCAATTAATGTATACATAGAGCCTGTTTTTTTCTTTTTCCTTCAGTCGATAAGTGATAGAATATGTTATGTAGTGGTGTTTTTTCTTCAGACAGCCTGTCGTCAAGAGACCAAGGTGTATAGTTCACGTGTTCAAAACAATGGAATCTGTCCGGAAGAATGAAACTCGCACGTAATGCTGTCGTTTAATGAGACCTTTTGTAAGCGTCTGTAGAATATAGCTTCTGAGCATGATAACATTTTGCTACTAGCTCGCGAAAAGAATCTTTATTGGCAGTGATTCGAGTGTCACTGTGACGTGCAAAAGAAACGAACGTTTCAAAAAACTTAAAGAGAAATAAATATCAAGATGTGCTTGAATTTGGCTAATTTAGGCCCTCATTAACAAGGTGACCGTTGCGCTAACGAATTCATAGAAATGACGGATAATTAATGTCTAATTACTCGGCGAACTATTGTTAAGATTCTCTTTTGCAGATCAATCGTTGAAATTCTTCACCTCCGATTTTTCAAAGTTTATCTCTACAAGTATGTATGCAAGGTGATATTCATTTGTGTTGTATGAAAATTGTTTCCTTATCTGGGGGAAGATGTTTTATATGTTGCAAGTGGTCACATGAACTGAAATTTGGTATAGTTGCTCCATTTCTTGGTTTTTTTTTTTTTTTTTTTTGAAGAGACTCAGAAGGGATGCGTGGTTGTACGTTGTGCGTTGGTTGACTGGGTTGATGTGTGAAATTATAGAGGTCGCAGTCGAATGCACACACATTCTATGCAGCACTTGTTCACATCTCTTTCCAGCAACAAAGTACAATTATTTTGCTTATAATACCATCAATCAGTGCTCCGTTCATTTTTTTCGGGTTGTTTTTTTCGTTTTTCTTGCTGTGTTTCATCATTTTTTCTATACAAGCACTATAACAACAGTAACAAAAAACACCGCTCAAATGGTTTATTAGATATTCGTAATGAAGCTGTAATATGCGGATGATTTCGATCATAGTAGAGTGTGTTATAACCTACAAATAAGGCTGTTGTAGGCAGAGTAGAGCTAAATGAGCACTATGAAATGTGAATAAAGGATAAGCGCGAATTCCTTTTTAAAACATGCTCATGTTACGATTAACATACTTTTAACAGAGGTTGAGATTCTGCAGGAAATAAGCTGTTTAGTGTTGTCGAATTCACAGAACGTTTTCATTGTTATGAACAGTCGTTTTACTCCATATTTGTGCTTAATTTATTCCTATCTGATTTCGTTGTCATCTTATTATGCACTGAAGTTTGCAAAGATCGGCTGTAGGTCGAGAAACTCAACAAAGTGGATAGCACATGGTAACTCCTAATCGATGAAACGGCTATCGAAATATTATAGTTGGGGTAAGTCAATGTGTTGTGTTTCAGTCGACTTCTGAAATGAGTAAAAACTGTCTGTTGCGTAGATATTTGCGTTTTTAGTAGAATATCTTCAGAAATATAACAGGTTTCATGATTCTGTAATGTTGAAGTCTTTGCTCATCGAAGATTTTCCGTAATATTTATGAAAGAATTCTTCAAAAAAATTGCGAAATCTGAGAAACTTTTATGAAAAAACGGCTTATGAAACTCATACTGGCTGGATAGAGGAATTGGTAATAACTAAGAAAGTACTGATAAACTTCTTAGCATATTTTCTATTGGTTATCATCAGAGTGCTCATGAAAAAAAGAGTTTGGGGCCTATGATCTCAAATTATGTTGTTTGCAAACGGAAGAAAAGACTTCACTTTTCATAAATTTGCAGTTTTGGGGAAATTTGGGATTTTTTTGGAGGTGGGGGAGGGTAGGGGAGAGGAAATTCTCTGAGAAATGTTTTGCTTCGTTCGTTCTAATAACGGCACAAGTAATTTACAAAAAACCATCGGAAGAAGTGCTGAAATTTATGCTGTTATAAAGCGGTGAAGTTTCAGTTCAGTTTTTTAAACATCACTTTTGCAGTATTCGCTGTGAAGATTAGCGTAGCATAAGCCTATAAAGGTAAGGAAGTTTGCCGGGATGATTAAGACGGGTGCAAAGTAACTCTATTTGCACCGATAATGTCCTTTCTGTACCCATTTTATGCTCGGTTAAACTCGCAGTTGCAGCTGTACTGTTTGCGTTTGGTTAACCCGTCAGGGACGCCTATGTACTGCGCTTATTTTCACCGCGCACTCATATTGTTGTCCATCTTTCATTCTCTTTATCTTTAAATGAAGTCATGTTCTTAGGTGCTTTTCAGCCTGGACTATTGGTTTTTTTCTGAAGAGGTGTTGATAATGAACGGTTGTTGCTGGTGGTAAGTCGAGACAATGAGAGAGTTGCAGATTTGATGAGATCGTCGGCAGGTATCCTCTCAGAAGGAAAGCTTATGAAGAAGAGAGATTAAGCAATAATATTCTTGAGTTGTCTGTTTAAGTCTGCTCACGAAGTTGTGCACCTTATCCCTCGTCGTGCCGGTAACCGTCAGACTCCCGCGAGGAAGCAGAGGGGATGCAATTTTTATCGTACAAGTGCTGAAAGTAATTTTTACTTCTTGACATTCCTAACGGGAGGGAAGGAATGGGAGAGAGGATGCAATTCAGAATTGAAGTTCCGTAATTTCTGGGAATTCATTTGCAAAACTTGCAGCTGTAGTGGCCCCCTCCCCCCAATATTTAACCTTATTGATCGGAGTAATAATGATTCATCTTCTTTTTGAGATGAATGGGCGAACATTGGAAATCAACAGTGAAAGGTTCACTTTTACATACCGTTAAGTGGATCACGAACAATTAAAACTTTTTTCATGAGGGTTATCCAGTATTCTCCTCCCACCCCCCCTTCTTCTATTGGAATATCCAGAAGGGATAGAATTGAAGTTCCGTAGTTTCTGGGAATTCAATCTCCCTCCTCCCTCCCCCCATCTCCTTCTCCTCGAATCCCTTTCGTCATGAGGTGCAGGATGCACAATGTGCAGTTCTTTCAGGTAGTTTGCATTTATTTTGCGAGATATGATCTGAAGAGTTGTGAGGGAACGAAGCACAGCTTGGCTCTTCACACGCAGGTATACAGTTGAAAGGGCTAAATGTGCCACAGTCAGCCGGCACGATATGCGCTTTCGCGGTCTCGCTGAGCACATCAACCAGTTCCGTCACTTGCCAGCCAGTTTTGAAATTTCGTCGATCTCATGAAAGAACAAACAGTGTGCGCCCAAGTGCACCTATGTTTCCAGTGGTATGACCACCTCATTGAAATTCCTGTAACAGACCCCCCTCCCTATTTTAAATCACCGATGAGAACCCTACCGAATGCAAAATACACACAAAATTTTCCATATGTTAAGTAGTTTTACGGTTTTTCGCGCATTTCGAGTTCCTGAGTTCCCGAGCTCGAACTATAGGATATACAGACAGAGAGACGTGCACGCAGTCGCCTGAACATGCGTTCCCATAATGCGTTTTGCAAATTCAGGTTTACAAAAGCGCATGAAAAGAAGGCTAGTGAAGTCGCTAAGGTCGCAGCGGCACATTTAGCTTTCAAACCTTGCCTTTTCGTCTGCGTGGATACCTTTAGGGCAGAGAAGGGGTTTCGACGGATTTCTGTTGATGACTCGGCAGCAGGACCGCGGGTTCTGCTGGTTTGGATGATGCGGTGACCGCCGGCACTAATGATCTTAAAAAAATTGTGCCCATGGTTAGTTACCACCACGCGACCACATCCATCTGAGACAAAGTAGTCGAAAAATGTGTGCTCGAGAGTGCGACTTCGAACTTGACGAGCACGGGCAGACAAAAGCGGGAAATTCAAAAAAGGTGCGGAGTTACACTGAGCTTTGAAGGATTGAGGCGTCAGTGTCATAAGCTGTAGGTTGGGCAGCTTGCATCATGGAAGCCGATTCAGTTGGTTGCGATGTCTAGGTCAGTTGTGAGCATAAAAGTCAAGTGCTTCGTAGATTGTTTTGGTGTTTGTTTCAACTTTTGTTAAGTCCAGCTTTCTTTGTATTCTCGAGTAGTACCGCTTTCAGATGGTTGACGTCGTATTGTAAGGTCAGGTTTAGTAGCCTTCCGATTTAAGTGGTGATCTGTTAGTTAGTATGTTTTGATCGGTCGAAGGTTTCCAAAAAGTTTGTATCATCCAGGTGTGAGCTAGACCAGCTTTGTCTCTCACCTAGGAGGTTGTCTTAAGGTATCTGGTCCTGGATAATCTCCGTTCTGTTCGTATTTTTGGACTTATATGCTCGTCGGACTTTCTTATGTGTTCAGCAAAACTCAGGCCATAAGCAGTGAAAAAGATGAAACGAGCGCACCAGTGAGTCTTTGGCAGAGCATCCGGCTGTCAAGTCCCCTCTGCTGGCAAACTTTCTACTAGTTGCCAAACAAGCTTTCACCTTCCTTAACAAGGTAGTTCATTTCCCTAGTTTAGATATCGCTGAAGATCTTTTCAGTAAACTACAAGAATTAAACGCTTCAATTATAGCCCAGTTAATTTGATAAGTGGGCATTTGCCAGATCGACGCTAATTAAGTAGTCATTGACATATGACATCGTTCGTTGAGCGACACTGCTCGACATATTTTTCATCATGCAACAATCCGTCATCGTTCTGCAGACGTCGATCGAAGTTCCACACGCAAACTGGAATGCGCATTGTCGCAACAGGCATTTTCTTGCTCCTTTGGCACTAGGCTGCGCCAATATTTGGCATGTGAGCGGCGAGTCTGTGTTGCTTTCGTATCGATGAAGTAGGTGCACTGCATTTCAGGATGCCAACGCCGCCCTTGCTCACGCACAACAATCGCGAGTTTGTAGATTTCGAGAAGTCAAATGAGGTCGACCAGCGTGCCGAGACGTTCGCTACGGTCGAGCAATTCCTCGCTCGCTACGCAGATCCCAGGCTCGCTAGGCCAATAAAGACGGTTAGTTTTTTGAGCATTTTCTGCAGATTCCGTCGTGCAACAATGTATTGTAGCGATGAGATGTTTATGTGTTTTCAAGTACGTATGTCTCTTTGTTCGGTTGGTTGAGCATGAAAACCGCTGAAGTTGGAGTTGCAGAATGAGGTGGATGTGACGTACATTTCAGATCAGCTTATACCATATTTGAACTTTACCGCCAACTTCGTGGGAAGCCCTAAACGCTTAGAAATGCCAAAAATTTGCGAGCATTTTGCACTGTTGGGCCAGAGAAAAGTGATTTTTTTTTGCACGATGCGTATCTGATGAGTTAAAATTTGAACTTCTGCACTTTTTTCCTGTTATTTCTAAGCAGTTTATGTAATTGGTTGGTCAAATAAGAAGGATACAAAAAATGAGCCATATGTCCTAGCGGATTCTTTGGCACATTCCTTCACTGGCACTTTTATTTGCATTAAGACCTATTTTCGAAGACACACGCCTAAAGATGTCAACAAAACTTTTGCCCGAAATAAGGAGAAAAACAAGCTCGATTTTCTCATGTAAATAGTTTCAAGTTGTATTTATGTAACCAAACGCGAAAACGCTATATTGTTGCATAGAAGATCACGGTCCCAAACCGCCTTGCGTCGAGAGGCAGAAAGAACAGTTGCGCGAGATGTCTTGCCTAGTATGAATTTTCCCCGTTAGGGGTGTTGTCGATTGGCAGTAATCAACACGTCGAACCCTCTAAAGTGAAGGCGAATTAGAGGCAGATCGCTATTAGTCACGCTATAGGAGTGCTAATCCAGAACAACATCTTGACGAACGATGAATTCACATGCACTTGCTGCTATACTCTTTGGTCTCTTCCCTTGTGCCGTGTTTTAAAAAATTTTTTCGTCGTTCTTCCAAACGGAAATAATTTCACTTTTTCGACGTTTTTTGCTTTGTTCTTTTCAAAAATTTTTCCGCATATCAGCTTTGCATCGTTTTCTCGAGTATCAATGCTTTGTTGTCTTTCTATTATTATCACTTGTCGTAACACTGTTGGGTTATCACGCGGCACTGTGTTCGCCAAAGTTGTTGCAGAGGAATGTCAACGCAATATACTTTCGCATTTGTCGGATTCGAATAAACAGCAACGGTCATCGATCAGTCGACCATAATTCAAGGACCTTCATTTAATGTGCCGTCTCGTCGCCTTAACTAATGCTCATTTTAGTCTCCTATCCTGTCCATTTGTAAGAAAACAAGTTTACCATTGCACTTTAGTTATGCGGAACGCACTTCAAGGAAATGAGATGGTGGCGGTCGTTGGAATTAAAATGAATTTACAAATTTTGATCTTCATTTATCGTCGTCTTTTGTGAATTCTCGACGAAGTAATATTGCTTAATTCGCTTCACTCAGTGTATATGCTGACTGCTTTTTATGTGTTTTGCGTGATGTTAGTGATCTTCTGGGGTCAAATTTTAGAGTAGCTTGGTGAGAAGCTCGTTCGAAACACTTTTTGCTTGTATGTTACACGTGAAATGCACGTGACAAATCGGTCGTCATCTCCTTCGGCTAGCAAACGCATTTTGCGAATGTATTTGTTGGCGTGCAGCAGTTTTTGTTTACTGAAGCAGATGGTGGAGCGATAGCGCAGAAATGATCGTCGCGTTGATAATGTCTTAGAAGTTGGCGTTGTGCATTCCGATGAATGCTTCTTAGTGATCGATGCAAATCAACACTTCTGATCGACCATTTTGAACAAAAGCATATTTATGCAAAATTATTGAGCACATAGTCTTCGACATTTCGCCACCGAATTCTTTTTTCGTGAATTTTTTTTAGTTCGGATAAAATACTACTTCCCTGAATTTTTCAGTTTTTTTGGGGGAGGGGGGGGGGGAATCGGTATTGTTTTAGGTTGATAATTTTTTTGCTCTCTAATGAATATAAAATTGGCTCAAGTGAACCACGGCAATTTTTTTCTTCTAACGTCGAAGGTCTTGATTTGATATCGGACAAGAATATCAAATAAATTGAAATTCCTTTGGGGAATAAATTCCCACTTGCTAGTAGTACTTGAAAATAATATCGCAGTGTTCCTCAACTTCCCAATATAGCGCACACCAAGAATGTTTTCCAAAGATAAATCGCTTCGAGCTGTTGATTGATAATTAAGTGAAGAGGAAACTTGAAATCTAATATGTGAATATCGGAGTAATATACACGAACTATCCATTCACATGGAAAGGTGCGTGGAGGAATGCAGCTTCGGGAGCGGAAACTCAGTCTGCGTCTCTAAAATCGTGAGGCGAAATTGGTCACGTTACATGCAGTCATTAAATCCCGGAATGTGAACCATATTAAATCCCGAAACATTAAAAGAAATGCCACTGTTCCTAAACGAGAAGTTCTTAGCTCCATTCTCCACAATGTGAACCTAAAGATCTACATTTCTCATCTCCTGTTCTGAAATTTGTTGTCAGCCTGTATAGGGCGTGATATTGGTCAAGAGACACAATCATAGCAAATGATTATGGCGGTTAAATCTTGCTCGCTACCCTTACCCCTTCTCTTGTTAGTTCGTGTTCGTTTTTCAGGTTGATAGGTCCATTATAGTTCATTGGTCTTTCGGCTTTTGGCTTCACTTCCCGCGATTTTTCCTACACCTGAATTTTTGTTGAGAGATGTGTTATGTCCTCATGTCATCTCGATTACCGTAGTGTCGTAAATAAAGGTGAATTGCAGTTGCTGATCGCGAACAATGGCATGGCGGCGTTCAAATGCGTTATGTCCATCAGACGTTGGGCACAAGAGACATTTAAGGACGATCGCTTATTTAAATTCATTAATCTTACTACCGAACAGGAAATCGCTTCTAATCCAGGTAAGAGGATGTTTTCGTATGTGTTTTTAGCAATCTTTGACCTTGGCATCTAAATCTTTGATGATTGAGTGTCTGTTGGACAGTCGCATTTTAGAGGGGGAGGGAATTAGTGTAACTTTCCAACGTTCTGAGTTAACTTCATTGTCTTGCGCTTTTCTCTTCTTCTGGATGTTATGTTGTCATCACATACATCACTAACTGTGCACACATTTCACCATTACTGATAGTTGTAATGAGATTGTGCCATTGTTAGCCAATTTTAACTCTTTATTTTCCTTAGAAAATCTTTCTTCTACTTGGCCTGATGTTTGCTCAGGGAAGATTTGAACTTTTCGTCGTCTTTCTGTGGAAATGTTTTCAATTCACCTCCGTTTTGAGTAGGTCCATTCTACCAATTTCGGAAGAAGGAAATCCTCGCAGAGGTTCCGAAAACCTGCTTCGACGTTGGGGAAATAGTCGCAAAAAATACGTGGAAGGGTGGTGCTGAGGCCTCTGTGACCTCAGTTAGAACAATAACGCAAGTACCATAGATAAGATGAGCTCAGCCAGTGCCAACTGCGTGCACTTCAGTTAGGATACGGTTTTTAGTGGTTGTGTTTAAAGGGCTTTGACTAGCCTTGCTCATTTTAGCCTTGAGACTCGCAGCAGTCGTAAACGCTGTTACTTTCTAATTCCCTGGCTCGACCAATATGCTTTGAGCGCGCCCATTTCAATGGGTTTCCTTCAGCTAAACATTTCTTTTTATTCGCCGTTACGCGCTTTGTTCGCTTTATGTTCTACGTTTCCGGCTTTTTCGGCATCCTAACTTTCGAAATTTTCACCAGCCTTGCTTGCCTTGTATTGCATACTTTTTGACCGGCTTTACGAGCCAACAGTTGTTTGATAAGGGATGCAACGACTTTGTGCATCTGAATTTTAATCCCTCCAAAAGAAGTAAAAATTTTGTAGTTGAGAAAGTTTTCTAGGTTCTTCACTGAGGATTCTTGGGTATCGTTGATTGAGGTACAGTCTCACGCCCAAGAGAATCTTTTTTTTTTTAATATTTGCCTGCAACCATAGATGAGCTCATGAGATGCGGCGTGCACTGAACTGCTCAAATATAACCGGTTTCGCGGCAGCCGAGTTATAACATCTCAATTTTTCAGTGCATAAAAAATTTACACCGTTGAACAACCCCGCGGTACTTTTCCGTAAGTTTGGGAGGGGGGGGGAGGGGAAGATTGCCTGCTTATCATAGATTTCTGTCTTAATCTGCGGAAGTTAGTTTCACGAAGGTGGAATCGCAAACGCTTTAGTAATCGTATTGGAGGCTGATGTCGATTTGTGAACGCCTTCACTTCGTTTTTATTTTCCACCTTCGGTCCTGCACACTCACCCATCCAACATTCCTCACCCCCCTCCTGCCCACCACTTCTTCCCTATCCTCTCAAGGAGAAAGGTAAAAGGTGCTGCGCCTTGTACTAGTGGCTGGGGGCATTTGTTTTTAACGCATTTGCCTTAGATTCGTTTGCGAGGAAAATAGCATTGGGCGAATTGTTGTTTGCTGATAATGTTTATTGTTTAAATTGGTTGAGGACGTCATTCAATAAGGCGATCACGAAGTGCACATTTACACAAGAGAATGCTCAGCTTTGTGATGTTCGTTGGCTAGCGCACACATCATGCCACTATTCACACTGTATCTCATTGCAGTTGTGCATAATA
Source organism: Toxascaris leonina (assembly GCA_022844705.1). Classification (NCBI taxonomy): domain Eukaryota; kingdom Metazoa; phylum Nematoda; class Chromadorea; order Rhabditida; family Ascarididae; genus Toxascaris; species Toxascaris leonina. The sequence continues at coordinate 71,028 of JAARMF010000175.1, read as the reverse complement.
CTAACTGACTTTGCACTCCGTGATCAAAGTTCATCATATATGATGACGCACTTATCGTTATTCTGGGGTACACCTCGTGATGGTTTTGTAAGAATAAACTGAAGTGAGATCAGTAGACGAAATTAATCGACTTTTTGCGATTCTTAAAGACCTTTACGACTGTTGGATGCGAAACTTATAGACCGGCAGATATCGCCAATAGTTGTAAGAATTCTAACATTCTCCAAATCTCTGTCATAATTTATTTACAGTTTGATGCAAGAGGAAATCGGTAGGTAAGCTTGATTTGAACCACTGCTCGGAACATTGTCCAAAACTTTTCAGGCTGCTTTATTGGGACAGAAATTGTTGTTTCAATGCGTATTGAAAGAAGTCTGCAATACAATTTTTATAGCAGCGTGCGTGAAATAATACAACAGGGTATCACTAGAGAAGTCAGCAATTATGGAGGTTTTCGTTAAGCAATGGAGGAATATTTGTTGACCTTAAAAAGTAGTCGAGTAATTGTTTTCTTTCAGTGGTATCCCTACCCTGTGACACTTTTGTGGCGTTAGCAAACCAACTCAGTAGTCACATCTCCAATGGCTTCCATTATAAGAGCCAGTTGTAGTTTTATATCACCCATTGTGCTACCTATATAAGAAGTGTGTCTTCCTGCTAGCATGTGCACTCAATGATTAGCATTCGTATGAGTTGATTAACATTGATAGGTGTAGTAATACGCTTTTACAGAATACCTAAAAATGATCGACAATTTCGTCTTTTCACAATCTGGAGGTAATGAGAGTAATTATGCGAACGTCGATGAGATACTCAAGCATGCAACCGGCAATAACGTGGATGCCGTATGGGCAGGCTGGGGACATGCATCCGAGAATCCGGATTTACCGAATAGGCTCAAAGCCAACAACATCTTATTCATGGGACCGCCCGGGCCTGCAATGTTTACGCTGGGCGATAAAATTGCATCGACTATCTTGGCTCAGGTAATGATGCATTATAGAATTTATCGGTTACAGAGCATTTGGCCTGATTTAGCTGTCGTTGTGGCTGATTTGAAAGAGGAGCTTCCAGTTTTTTGGGATACTTGCTTTGTATGAAACAGCAAGGCGGGATTGATTCCCGTCCATTTTGCAAATTGCCCACGAATGGACCACATAGGCAAATGACTGTGATTACTTGCAAGAGAATAAGGTAGATGAGGATGCGGGTTTCGTACGTGGTTGATCAGTTAGTTAGTTGTTTTTAATATGAATAATTCGCATGGATTTGTCGCCAGTAGGTTTTTAACCGGAAATGCATCTCATCACTGCAAGAAAGAAAGTATCAACGTAAATCTAATCCTCGGTTGAGCTACCACTTGGAAGTCGCGCATTTCTATCGATTCTTTTCTTGTGGGTGTTTGCTTAATCCATGTTCGCTTATATCAGTAATCTTTGCATGGTGGGTGTCTAAAATATAAGCTGTGAGGTTCATGTGGAGTTGTTCGTGGGAAGCAACGACTCTCATATGTGCATATATGTTGGATTGCCGTTACAAAAGGTGATGTTTCGAAGGTTTCGCAATTTAATGTTCGTTGAAGAATAAAAGCTCAGACTTTAATGATTACGCTATTTAGCGAGGTTCTTTTTTCGTTAAATCTAAACAAATGGTCTTTAAAAATTTTTTACGTCCGCAAACCCCCTCGAAAATTGGCATGCTGTAAGCAGATGTACAATGCAGACTTCGATTGCAGTCATCAGATGTTTCTGGCGGCGCTCAGCAGGTGTCGACTTGTTGGTGTTTATGATGTGGCGAAACAGAGCTGAATTGTTGGAAAAGTGTTGAGGTGTTGATGTTTTGGTGTGAGGGCATTTTTTAGTCAGCACGAGTGCCGGTGGTGCCTTGGTCAGGAGGCGACTTGTTCCTATCGAAGGAAGATTATGAGAATTGTCGTAGTGGCATCGAAGTGTCCAACGAGCTTCGCATGGCAGCGTGTGTCAGCGACCACGAAGAGGCTATTCGAGTCATGAAGGTAGCCATCATTTTTGTGACTCTGCTCCATTTTTACCTAGTTTGAATCATATCAAAACATAAATGTGTTGATTGGATTTGCTTTGATTATTATCACATTAGTAGTGTTGCGTGCACTCTGCAGGCATATGTTCCCCATGCATCGTATGATGTGGAATAAAAGCTCCTTCCAATGTGACAACCTCATTGCACAGCCTTTTCATGTGAGTTGGCACATTTCAGTATTTACTTGGAATGAAGAAACACACTCTGGAGTTGCGCTGCTTTAGATTTGATTGAAGTAGTTTGTAATTGATGCAAATTCGCTTCAGGAGAAGAACATTCCATATCCTGTGATGATCAAGGCATCAGAAGGTGGTGGTGGTAAAGGTATTCGCAAAATTCGATGTGAAGCAGAGTTCGAAGTGAACTTCAGAAGAGTGCAGGTTGGATGTTTTGTTTTCTTATGCATTCTTTCTCTTTCAATGCTCATTTCTATTATGAAACATAAACAAAAATCGAAAAGAGGATTTGCAGTACGTTTTCTTATTTACTGATGTGCTACAGACAACCGTAGAAGTACTTTAGGAAATTGAACGACATTTGAACTGCTGAAGTTTTCTTTTAAGTCGTACTCTAGAAGTCGTGCTCCCATTTTCACTGAGATTTGCAACTCAATCGCTAAATCGATTTAATATTCTTGATTATTTTTATGTAACTCGCATCGTATGTAATTTTGATTTCATAAATTTGTGTACCTTCTCTCTTAGTTTATGATGACGAGCAAATTGAATTTTCCAGGCAGAGATCCCTGGCGGGCATATATTCCTGATGCACTGCCTAGAGGGTGCACGACATATTGAAGTTCAACTTTTGGGTGATATGTATGGACAGGTGATCGCACTGCGCACTAGGGACTGTTCCGTTCAACGTAGGTGTCAGAAGATCATTGAGGAGGCTCCAGCAATTGCTGCACCACTCTCTGTACAGAGGAGTATGGAGGCGGTAGGGCGTTATGGTTTTTTGAATATTTTGCAAAGAGAACTTAAGGAAGTTGTGTGATTAGTGATGTTTATGTCTAAGTAACGTCGTTACTACGGGAATGTTGTTGCAGACAGAGTTCATGCTAAATATTGCGATCATTTTTTTGGTTGAGGAGATAACCACGATGCCTGAGTTTCCGATAGACAGAGACTATCAGGTGGACGCTAATAGTTGCTTTTGTTATGCGATAACTATGGCAGTTTGGCTAGTTTGTAGGATTTCGAAATAGCCGGGTTTCCTTTCTTTTCCTTACGGCTACATAGCATTCCTACAAACATTGCGGAATCCTTCCCTTTCTCCATGCCCCAATTTCTACCTGCCCTATCGCAATGAAAAGGGTAATTACTGGACACGTATGATGAGCTTTCGATTTTGTTCGTTCTGTTTCACTGTGTATATCCACGCAGTGAGTCTCTATTGGATGAATGCGTTTCGTTTTTATTGGACTGTGAATATTCTTTGGCTCGCTTCTTCGCAAGATTGATGGTTGGCTTACTGCAGCGTCTCGATTAGTTGGTGTAGTTGTCTGGGATAGCGAGGATATAGGATGAGGTCATCGAGACTTATAAAGAGCAGTGTTTTGGCCGTGAATAATTGTGTGCCGACAATTGCATTTTTTATTTGCAGGATGCAGTGCGCTTAGCCAAAATGGTCGGATACGTTAGTGCGGGTACTGTGGAGTATCTTTTCCTCCCGAGCACGAACGAGTACTTTTTCCTGGAATTGAATCCTCGCCTACAGGTATGCATCCATTCGCTGCTTTGGTTCTCTTCTTTTTCTCTTGAATAATTGTACCTAAAATAGTTTACTGCTTAATTGTTTCGCGAGTACTTTTTTGGAACAGACGAATCTATTTATAAGATCCTCTCCTCCCGTCCGTAAATCATCGTTGTTCTTTGATATTCTTTCGAAGATATTCGGTTCATGTTCAGTTAAATTGCCATAGTAAGTTGTTCAAATTTCGAAGTGTAGCACTTGTTTATTTTTGCAGTTGCAGTCTTAATCCTCACGCTGTGCTTGGTGTTGAAGTGTTCCATTGATTTGCTCAGAATCTGAACGTTTTAGGTGGAGCACCCGCTGAGTGAGATGCTCACCAACGTCAATTTACCCGCAGCACAACTGCAGATCGCGATGGGTGTGCCTCTGCACTGCATTAGTGAAGTCCGTCTCTACTGTGGTAAAAGCCGCTACGGTACCGACAAGATTCCGTTTGATGATGTGAGCGTAGTTGATGTATCTTGATTAGGAGTTGCCGTTTTCTGTGCTTATCCGTTAAGCTGATAGCTTTTCTCCGTTAACGAGCTCTCCTTCGTTGTTATTGCTTTGGCTGATGGTTTCCTAATTGATTAGATGATGGTGGAACTCTCTTTTTCTCTTTCGACCACTCTCGCTTTTCTCCCCATTTCCTTCAGTTTCTTCATTACCCAATAGTGTAGCTTTTCATCCCTCTTTGTGCATGTGGTTATTTCTTATTTTCGATATATTAGCACTGACTCAAGTTCTTGCAAGCTTTTCAGATAATCTTTTGTTTTTCCTCTCTCATGAAAACGTTGCACTTTCTCTGGTTTGATCTTTCATATTTGTTGGCTTTTTTATTCAGCTGGACGCATTTTTTTGCGGCGCTACTGATCCATATCTCACGTTTATAGGCAGGGGACCTTTTTTTGTCTTTTGCAATTCTTAGGAACTGTTGATGTGAACTCTCATTCATCAAACAGAGGCGATCGGTCACTGCAGCGTCCCGAAACGAATTCGCGATGATTTTGTTGTTGGAGTTTAATGAGGAAAGTCTGTCAATTTCTGTTGACAGTTGTTCTCATTCTCAGAGTTGATGATTTGCTGAGATTTATATTTTATTCTGCATGAAAGATTCATTTGAAAATTATTCGCATTGCAGTTGCATATGAGTAGCGACAAGCACATCGTATCGGTCCGAATCACCAGTGAGGATCCGGAAGAGAACTTTCGACCGGCGTCTGGCGAGATCACAAATCTCAATTTCCGCTCTACACAGTTCGTTTGGGGATATTTTTCGCATGTTGGCGCCGGTTCGCTGCACGAATATGCCGATTCACAGTTTGGACATTTGTTCGCATCCGGCTCCACACGGTTCGTTGATGTGCGCATCGAAAAGACTGATTTTATACGCCAAGACATTTTCCATTACCAACTCCACTCAACCACTGTATGGGCGCTTGCCTAGAGCTAGTCCGGTTTATTGTGGACGGAAGTTTGTTTGGAAGTGGTCATTGCTTTAAAGAAGCTTCTGATTATTCCTTACACTGTGGAAGCTTTCCTTATGTAGGAGTGTTATGCGATGTTAGATAAATATATCATTTTGATAGTTTTTTGCCAACGACTTTTTAAGAGTGGAGTGAAATAAATAAGCAGTGTAATGATTTGCTTGTAAATATGCCAACAACTCGCATTATCGTATATTGAGTGGTCGCAGAAGAAAACCTTTATTTTCAGTCACGCGGCCATATCGAATATGCTGAATGCACTACAGGAGTTGCAGTTGCAGTCGAAATTCCCGGTCACAGTGCCATATTTGATCTCGCTTTTCAAGGATAGTGATTTCGAGCAGAATGAGATTAATACAAGTTGGCTTGATCGTCGTATTGCTTCAAAGAAGCATACTGTACGTCACATTTCCTTTGAAATTCATGGTGGATGGCGTGCGATTGTTGTTCGTTGCGAAATGTGTTTTTAGAATCAGTGCTATGCTTTTGGATCACTTCGTGGATCAAATGCTTTAATGTTTCAATGGCATTTGCCTAAATATTGGATGATAGATCAATAACTGTACTAATAAGCGCTACCGAAAAAGAAATTAGTTGAGAAATAAAGTTTTTCAAATTCGCAACACACTTCATTCTAGTGGTCGGCTTTTTCAATGTCTCTTAAATGCCGATCACTTTCTCTCTCTCCAACCTCTTCCCATTCTGTGTGGAAGCAATCGTTTGAAAGCTGAAAATGTTGAGGTGGAGCAACCACCGTTGCCAATGGCAGTTGCATATGGGGCAATGCTCATCGCGCATTCACGTATCATCGAGGCGTTCAGTACGTTCAGCAACTCGATCAGTCGTGGCCAAATTTTACCGCCTTCCGATCTGACAGAAACACATCAAGTGGAGCTTATTTATAACAACGTTAAATATAGGTAATCTTATCGCAATGATGATTGCAGTGATTAATAGTAATTTCAAGTTATATTTCAAGTTAGGTGGATTTTTGTGTTCTTTTCAAGGATACTTTGATTGTTTTAGGCTTGCAAAATTCAGCATTTTTTTCGGCTTTTCTATTAGAAGACTCGCTCATTGTGTTGCTTATTTTATACTGTTATTTTCGCTGTCTAATCCGATATGCTTTTTTCTGTCGTGAACGAATCTCCTCTAAAACTTGCCATGCCATTGTATAAAGTTGTTCGTTGAAAATGTTATTGATTTCATAATGTAATCAATCGCCTATCAGAAAGCGGTGAATATTCGCAGTGAATATTGAAATGCGATGTCCTATAGACATTTTCGAATTGTGTAAACGACAATCTATAGATTCGATATAATGGAAGCATTAAATTGCACGTTTTATGCAAATATTCAAAGCCGTATTGTTGCAGTGTAACGGCGACACGAACATCCAACATCGAGTACATGGTGAGGCTGAATGGCTGCAGTGTTCGTGTCGAGTATCGTGAACTTCGTAATGGAACACTTTTATTGAAGTATAATGAGCGATCTCATCCATGTTATATGGACGAAGAGCCCGAGAGATACAAAATACACATTGGGAGGACGCAGGTATTGTTCAATTATTTTCACCTAGTGAGGAGCGAGAGCAAATTGCGAGAACGCTTAGTCAAGAGCTTCGCTTCGATGAGGAGTGCTTGGCTGAATGTTCCTGCATCCCATCCATGGGGTATGAGCGGCATAACATTGACACTAAGGGGCGGGTTCATTGAGAATTTTTTTATTAGATTTGTTTCAGCTTTGTTTTTGAATAAGACGGACTCAGAGCTATTTGCTGATCCCACCCATAACGCGTATTTCCTCTATAAACTTCGCGGGCAACGAGACCGTTTCATGAATTCAATAAGTGTCAACTGTTGTGATAAATTGTTTGAAGAGGCGATTTTCTTACACATATATGAGGCGTATCTTCGTTACATTAGTGTTTGAGTGACAGATGGATCGTGGGAAGATTTGCAACTATTGTGCGTAATCATAAGTTTTTTGTAACAGATCACCTTTGAAAAAGAAAACGACCCAACGGTGCTTCGTTCGGCATGTGCTGGCAAATTGTTGACATACGAAGCCGAGGATGGTGACGTACTTAAGCCAGGCCAACTGTTTGCCAGTATGGAGAGCATGAAGGTGGTCCTGGACATGCGCACCAAGAAGGTGAGCCGTGGTTTTTGTATTTGTTTTGTTTGGTCGTCTTGTAAAGAAAGATTGGAGGAGGTTCGATTGGCTCATTTCAAAAGCGGTAGGAAAAGTGCAGCAACAATATCTTTTGAAATTTCCCTTTACATGAACGATGCGGACCTGAGTATTGTGCCTTGATGGTCTTCTGTTGTTCTTGGAACTGAGTGGAGAAAATCAGTGGCAAAACAGTAAATTTATCACGAATTAGTGCGTGAGGTTATACATATATATATATATATATATATATATAT
>JAARMF010000175.1:46360-63245 GCA_022844705.1 Toxascaris leonina | reverse complement strand
TATATATATATATATATATGTTTATTTATTTATTTTGAATTGGGTTATTTGCAATGCAGATTTTTCAAGGTGGGTGGGCGATTCAAGCGTGTAGCACAAGTGGGTCAAGTGCTGCATCCGGGCACATTGGTCGCGCGTTTAGAAGCACAGGCTGGCGTTGAGGTCACCAAGCCAGTCGACTTCGAAGGCATCTTCGAGGAATGGACTCAGACTCGTTCCACCAGCTCTCCTATCAATATCCACTTCTCCGAAATTCTGCAGGTTATCCGTCTTCTGATTTTATAAGCAGTTATATGCGATTCGTATTATTGTTTTTTTTTTCTCATTGTTGAGTTCTGCAGTCTTCAGAAAGTCTTCTTATTTGCTTGTTAATTCGGGGCATCCCAACTAGGATGGAGGGCATTGTTTGTACTGGTGGCATAAAAAGGCAGAATTTTGAGGTCCGTTCAGATCCCACTGTCCAAAATAGCCTTGTAGCAATTTCCTGACCATTTGGTAGCCCCTCAAAGTTCTAACTTTGATTCTGCCTATCACTTGCAGGTCCTACCTGCGGCAAATGTTCCATATCCGGCACCCTTTTTCAAATTTCATGGAATTTTGGGATGGAGCATTCAGATCTTCCAACCCAGATCTGGAATATTGACCTCATAGCTGCTAAAGTTGCTAAGTTAGCTATACGAGTGTCTTTGACGGTTCAAGTAAATAGGCAGCAGAATTGCTTTACTCGCCATAAAATTTCGTAAGGATAATTTTTAGTCGCGAAGATGGGAGCAGGATGCTTGCTGTGGCTTGACAGAGCTAGTATGTTTGTTCCCTCCCCCCTTCCCCTCCCCCTTCTCCCCCTCTCCGCCCATTCAGAAATTCTTCGTGCAGTAAATTTTTCTGCCGATCCTTGGACGCTTCCAAGAAACTTGTATACCATTTTTTGTACAACTTTCTCCTACTTCTGAGATGCCAACTTTTTGGCCATGGTTTCACTTATTTCAACCTTGGCAGTAAACAGTGGAGTGAGCTTTGATAGTTCAGTGAATATTAGTTTAGGAGGTGCGTAATGTGTTCGACGGCTATTGCAAAGCGGAACCGACATTCGCAGCATACGCCGATTCGCTGGTTGCGTCACTGTTTTCGGTGCTGAGCGAAAGGTCGCTACCGTACGAACAGATGAGACAGATCCTTGCTGTGCTCAAGTCGCGCATCAAGGCAAACATGCTGCAGAAATTGCATGCACTGGTTGACTGCAAATCTGCAATACTGCCTCAGTTCCCTGCTAAAGCGATACGCAACGCTGTCAATGTAGTTTTCTTACGTGGAATTTTCTTTGTACTCATTTGACTTGATGGTTATTGCAATGTGGCGCTAATCATTTTCAGATGGGAAACTGCTTTATTGATGAGGCCTCGCCAAAGGTGACGCTTGCACAGAGCACTCAAACTCGCAAATAGCCGCATTAAAAATCATATAGTGCTGAATCATTTCCTTTTGCATTTTGCAGAGGGACATGATTTTGAAGTCGTATGAGATTTAAGTGTTGTTTTGTCATTTGACATGTTCGAAGGTCTTTCATATGCTTGATGTTTGCATTTTTATGCTACGAGCGCACCTCTGATGCAGAAATTTTGCCTGTTGATTATCTATTCAGGTATGTTTAAATGCGTCCTTATTTCATAATTTAAAGGGTTTTTTCTCACGGAAATTCAACAGTTGCTATTTCGGTAATGTTTTCCACTCACTATGGATTGATTGACATATTCTTTAGTTTCCCAGATAGGTTAGGAGTGTGGTTTGAGCTGACAAGTTCTGTTCGCATCTTTTAGTGTGGGTAGTGTTCAGGAGTATCTGGAGCCAATGGATCCGCAGAAGTTGACGGTCGAAAGGTTAAACTTTGCACCGATTCTGGCCATCTGTGATAAGTTTGCGAATGGTGAAGAAGGTCACACTAGCCTCGTGCTCAAGGAGCTCTTCAGCTACTACCTTCAAGGAGAGCAGTTCTTCCAGTATCATCAATACGACAAGTGTGTGTCCAATCTGCTCACCGAGGTTCTTTTTATTTTCTTCTGGCTTGAGATGGAACATTCCGAAATAGGTAAATGGATAGGTCCTCGTTTATTTCTCCCAACATTTGACCTTTGGTTGATTATTTTTCTATTTTTAAAAGTTTTACTGGGGGGAGGGGGGAACGAGGGGAGGAAGACGAGAGAAGCAAAATGGACCAGGAAACGGCGGGGTTGATAAAATAGCTGTAACTGGTTCTCGGAATTGGAGTGCCTATCTGTCTGGATTTGGGTCGCTCTCTTCAATTTGTGTTACCGTTTCTGTCTCTGTCTTTATTGAAGTGATTTTTGACTTGCAGAAGTGTTGAGGAGTGCAAAGTTCACAAATGCGATGCTGTTAAATTTCAGCCAAAAATAGCATGGAATATAAAATCGGTAGAAGAAATGTTAGGGAATAACGCTCTCCATCCCTCCCCCCCCCTCCCCCGCTTCCTCCATCAGACGTCCAGAAATTCGTGGCAGTATTTTTTATCTAGCATTTCATTCACTTTCACACCATCAAGGAAACGTTTTTTTGTCAGCGATGTGTTCTTTTGAATTCTCCTGCTCCCTCAGGCTGAAGTTATTGTCGCGAGTCTGTTGCGAAGAGATTTATTAGCTTTGTTTTATCGTTAGTAAGAACAGATTCGTAAAACATGTGGTTTGGTTCGTCGTGTGATTTGATGATCCACGACACTTAGGTGAAAGATACGGAGCGATGTGTGCGAACGATCTATTCACATACGCGCATCAACGAAAAGAATCTTCTGGCAATGAAGCTTCTTAAGCGGATGAGTAGCAACCGCCGACTGATACTGTCGCAAGCTGCCATCCTGGAGAAGATGGCTGGCTTTATGAAAAGTGAGAACATCGAGCTCGCGCATATGGCTAGAGCGTTGCTCATAGATGCCGAAACACCCACCTACACCGAGGTCAAGCTCAGGGTATGTCCTTCTTTATGTTTTAGTTTCGCTAGTGAACTATTCCCCGAACAGAGCATTAACTTCACAACATTTTCCTCGCGTTGGAGGATACAGTGCATTGTGTTCGTTAAATAGGGAACTAAATCTTTGTTTAAATGTGTATGCTTCAGAATTATTCAGCATCCAAGAATATACATCACTATGTGATGGCGTGTAGAAGCTGGACTTATATAACATTAGATGTAACCCGTCCCCTTCCTCATTCCCCTTCCCGCTGTCCTTTTCTCTTCATCAACAACTCCGTTTTCTCTTTCTGAAACGGCTTTGATGGCTAAAGTAATCAGTCGTCCGATTATCAAATATTCTTGCATTTGAAAGATATAAAAACGTACGAAATATCCCCACAGAAAGCCATCCACTTCTCCGAGTTGAAGTTATCTATAAAATCCATTCTTTAAGACGCCTTACAGAAATTCATTCACGTGTTAAGTGAAACTATTAATGAATTTGTAGTTTGAGTGAGAAAGAAAGCTCATATGGGGGATGCGCCGATTCTAATGAAACGCTTGTGAAGCGAAGCTTTCAACTTCAATGAAATATTCGAGAGAAATATGAGATGAAGCCTTTCTTGTTTTCGCAGTCAATGATGCCATGTGTCCATCAGCGTCTTTAATAGCTTCAAAGAGTGGACATTATTGTGTGACGCGAGTTATGTATGGATGATCAAGTGCAAGCTTTCCTTCCTGAAATTATCGCTGTGGTCCTTTTTTTCCAGAAATTGTAAGGTCATAGGTGAAACTTAAACATTACAAGAACAAGAGCGAAACTCCCCAGTGCATCAGCATGAACAAGCAGTTTTGGTATATGCTGGCGTTGATAGCGTGATATAGGCGTGCATGTTTCAAGGGTTCCTCGCCGAGTCCATCGAATCTAGAGAAGTATGAGATACTTTTCGAGACATTCGACAGTTGCTTCGATTCGGTGCTAAAGTATGTGACAATCTGCTGTGGTTCACCAGAGACATCGCTGGTGCGTCTTCATGATGGTCATCCTAACGACGTGCGCTTCCCGATACGTATACAGAAGATCGCGTATGCTTTTAAATCCGTATATTGGTATGAGCTGTGTATGCGGCATGGCATTGCTATACGTGTCTGTTGTTTGGTGAGTCTGTATATACACTAACAAACCGTTGTGTTCATCCCTCTCGACCGTCCAAAACATGCTTCATCGTTTATGCTGTACAATTGTATAAAGCTTTTACGAGGTTGATGGGATTGCTTAATTCTCTCCTGACGTATGCTGTTCATAGTGTGTCGACTTCGAACAACGATTTTGCTGATTTGCTACTGATAGTTCCTGAATTTTTCAAGGTAGATATTGAACGGGATGTAGTAGGCATGTTTTGTTGTGAAGAGTCGACTGCGGTCTAATTCATGAAAGTTTGCTAACGAAACAGGTCCGTAGTATTGCAGGTGTTTGGTGTGATGTTATTACGAGCCTACAATATCAGCGTGCTTTTGAATATAATGCCTTATATCAATCTCTTTTTTGCATGTGTGATATGGATGTGACTAAGGTGGCCATCTTTGTGATGGATGTTTGCAGGCATGGACTGGGTCTTCCGAATGATGTGGTGGAGGAGCATAGTGTAGACTTCCGTATCGTGGGCGATGTGTTGGATATTACTTCCTCGTTGCCTGAGGCAGTCAGAAAAGTTGCCAAGCCCAACAGCACTCTTTTCATCGTGTCTCATTCAAATACTCCCAAGTACACACCGGAATCGGAGGCCAAACTTGCCACTATCATCAAGGTTTTTGTTTTTTCTTTGCTGTAGGCATTCCACTGCTTCCATATATCTCTTACGGCTTTTCACGCCCCAAAGTGCTTCGATTTTGAGCAGCATCAAGTTTCTCTGATGTCTGTTTTGTTTGAGATCTTTAGCTACTTTTCCTTCATTCATAATTTGTAGTTTCCTCACTGATTTTTTAAAGCAGTGTTGTTTAAAGCTGTCTAATTCGGGTTCGCTGCTGAACATTTGATTGTTGCATGAAAAATAAGCAGATTACGGTTGCTTTTTGCAGACATTTTTTAAACAGTTAGTGATGTGGATTTAGGAAACAGTGCTGGGTGTGCAAAGCGATTTGGTGAGCCAACTGGTGGTTATGGTGGCTCCGACTGAATCCTATCCGCTTTACTTCTACTACGATATGAGCACACGAGAGGAACTTGTCTCACGTCGTAACGTCGATTTTGCACATTTGCCTAAATTGGGACTCCGCCGACTGGAAGAGAACTACATTGTGGGTTTTGAAATTTGTGGCATCTCTTTTACTTGATTTTTAGGAGCTTTCTCAACGTTTGTGCATTTTGGAAAGACGATTTACTAGTCCATTTGCAGCGGTTTTTGGTCATCATTCAGAATACCTGAGTTTATGCCGATATGCCTTCGTTCGCAACAGTGAAACTAACCGATGTATGAGAATTGGGGAATGATTTTTTGCTCTCTTCATAATGGTACGCGGGATAATCGCTTTGGGTTCTTTAGACTTTGAGCGGTTGTCAGCAAGAATGTTCGGTAACGTTGGAGTTTCTCGGATATCGTCACTTGTTACCGAAGAAATATTATTCGTTTTGTTGCTAAAGATCTAAAACTTGCAAATCTTTAAGCCACCGCCTCATTATCACTTTTGAGTTTGGAAAAGTGCGACTGTACCAAACGCAAGAAGTAATACGCTCGGAACAGTGAAAATGAAAGGACAATATGCACTTTGAATGCAGTTTTATAACTGAACACGTTCAGTGGTGATATTTCAAAACTATACCGTAAAAGTTTTTGTTACCCGATGGCGAATGTGTGGTTATGGGCGATAACGACCAGGTAGATGTTGGTTCAGGAGTGCGTATTCGAAAAATAAGCGCATATTACGCTGATTTTCTGAGGAGATTAGGTATATGCGATATTCAGGTACTTAAAATTGCACTGAACTGTAATTGTCATGTAGGACTCGTTTTTTCATTGCTCGAAGTTGCCATTTCCCAAATGTTCGGCACCTGATATCTAAGCAGAAGCCTTTAAGCTTTGTTGAATAGAGAAAATGCTTTGGCATATTATTGTTCGAGGGGTATGTCGAAATCTTGCATATTTTGCCGATTCGTTTTTGAGTTCAATCTGTACGCGTTTACATGCAAAACTTCGCAGATCGAGAAAGTGCGATCGCCATACAGTTTGGGTCATCTCTACCGAGCTGTGGGCAAGCATGACTCCACTGAACACCGCTTCTTCTATCGAGCAGTGGTGCGTGTTGTGGATGGCTATACGGCAAGGCACGTCAGTTTAACATAAAAATCTTGCGATAATATTGTTGGGATGCTGATCTAAAAGCTGCGAAAACATCTCTTCAGGAGAGGGCACATTAAGAGTATTCTTAAACGGAGATCATGTTTCATTACTGCTGCGACTTATTCCACTCCCGATCGTCAAATTTTTATGCCTTACTATTATTATTGTTTCCCTGCAGTTAGCTCTTCGTCTACGCAACGATTTCCGACTTCTTTAAGCTAAGCAGGATAGTAACTGAAAAACCGTGCTCTGACAAAGGTAGTTAGAAGCGCGCTGGGCATAAAATACGCCGTAGAGAGATCGTAATTTTATTTTCAGCGAGGTGACCTGCAGTCTGAAGAAGGCACTTAAGAGGGCAGCTGGTGAAATCGCAGTTGGGCTGTATCGGTCGAATACTATCGACCGCAATCATGTGTTCTTGTTCATCGACCGGACTCCGTCAGGCAGCAAAATTCAGATGAGCCCTGCTGACTGGAGGAACGTCGTTTACAAGGCCTACAGAGATTGCAAGGTTCACATCTACATTGCTTTGACGTGTTCTGCGTAATGAAAACTGCGTAGTTTAACGGTTGTGCTGATGCACATGCCACTTCTTGCATAACGTGTTTTGGTATCTCTAAAATGCATTTATTTCGATTCTCAGCAACTCGAGATCCGGAAAGATTGTTGGAGACAGTAGAAGTTTGATAAAGGTTAGCGTTTTAATGAGTTGGTATAGCCGATATTCTGAAATTTACTTAACTGGTCCCTTCGGTCGTTCTATGGCATATCTGTGGTCGACCGTCTGCAAAGACTGTTGATTCGTCTCGCGCGCTGCCCTAATTCAACTTCCTCCCTCATCCTCTCCCCTACTTCCGTTGCTGCAAGTTACTTCGCATTAACAATTTGGATTCACTAATGAGTCAGGAAGTATGTTGATATGAACTTTCCGTATTAATGTTGTGCTGCAATGGGGATTATCAATTTTGCGTTTTCTTAAAGGTTTGATGTTGGGGTACTTGACCATTCATATTCTAAGAAGAGGTTTGTTATCGGCAGAGCTGTGTTGGGGGGAGTTGATGGGGCTGGAGAAATATCGTCGTTGCAACAAAGTCGAAAAACTTTTTTAAGCCATACGTGGGTAGAGTTTTCAATGTCTTCAGAATTCACAAAATGTTCTCTTGTCACTTTTGACTACTCATGAGCCGGGTGGCGGAGAGGAGGGGGAGACGCTCCCAGATTTTGCACCACTTGTCCATCAACTTATCTGAGAAAGACTGGCTTTTGTGCTATGCTAAGTTAGGACTTGACAGGTGTTAAGCGATTCAATCGATGCTGGAATGCTTCCTTTTTTGTTTTATTCCTGGTTGCTGTAATTGTAGAGCAATTAGCTCTGTAGAGGCCTAATTCATCGTTGAATTTTCCTGTCAGTTCCTTCATCGCCTCTGAAGCTTTTTTGTTGATGTTTTCTCATGGAAATGGGGCATCGATTAACGGTAACAGTTTTATGTTTGACATTTAGTGGGTCGCGTCGTTAAGCTTCCGCTTTGCTGGGAATTTTTTTTGCATGAACTCTAGAAGTTGAAGGCAGTAGTTGTTTATTCTTTTCTAAGCATTTATAGCGATATTCGGCAAATATAACGCGCCATAGTTTCGGTAGTTTCTCTTATTGATGTAATTCGAATTTAAGGATTATTTGTGGCGTTCACATGTGAATCAGGTGGAGGTTGATTTCGTGTTATTCGGAGAAATGCGAAGCTATGAACAAGCAACGAAAATTTTGATCACCGATGACACCGGATTCACGCCGTGCATTCGTTTTCTTCGCGCCGAAGCAATCAATGGGAACTCCTCTCCGAGCAGAGTGAGATTTATTCGTAGATAAAGTTTGCTTTTGCCTTTTTTCGTCGATGACGTTCCCTGTCATGTTATATTGTCTTATTGCAGGGCTTGTTTCATTGAGTTACCGATTTCTTTGTAATCTTCGGCTGTTTTCATTGATTTAAAATGCTTTTTGATCAAATTGAGAAGGCGGGTTCATGAAAATTTGTTGCAAAAAGTTATTTCTTTACAGTGGGTACATGTGGATGCGGGCATGGATGGTTTCGAACACGGGCTGGAGATAATGGTGGAAGGTAACCGTAATCCTGATTGGAATCCGTTCATTGATCCATATCTGGGTCGGTCCGAGATCGACAAGAGACGTCTGAAGGCACATGCTGCAAAGACGACTTATGTTTATGATTACCCACTGCTCTTCCAGAGAGCTCTCGTTGTCGAATGGACCGCTTCTCCATCGTAGGTTCACCTTCCTAATTTTGCTTTACTTCATATTGCTGTTTACTGAATAGTTTTTATATGTTTTATGATGCAATAAAAGCGTTTTACAGCAATTTGTTCATGCAGCAGTGCGAAGTATTTTTGCTTCGTTTTCGAGTAAAGCTATATATGGGGTAACTGTGTTTTGAAAATGAGCGGATGCATTGTTAGAGGCAAGCCTTTTAACGCATTGTTACGTAATGGTGTAGCTGTGAACACGTCCTCTCTGCTTTTATCATTAACACAGCAGCTAACATACTGTGGTAAATGTTTAACACTTCCATATATTGCCCAGCTTGGTCTGTTTTCAAGCATTTGAAGCATCCTGAGAGCGTTTTAAACTCTTTCTATATATTTAAAGCAAAAGAGACAATTTCTAGTTTAGCCGCGCGGCTGGTCAATGTCTCTTAAAGTAAGCTATCATCGAGAAGCATATCTGTTTCAAAGCTTTATCAGCTTAGAATTTCGCATCATCAATTGAACTTGCATGAAGAGGTTCAATTAGAGAATGTGGAATTTCAGATCAGCCAAGAGAACCGAGCGCTTGGTGCCTCAGGATTTGTGCGAGTTCCGTGAGTTGGTTTACGATGAGTCGAGCAAGAAGCTGTTGATGCGTGAAGATGCCGGTTCACTCAGCAAGATCGGCATGGTTGCGTGGCGAGTGCGTCTTATCGTACCCGAGTACCCTGAGGGTCGTGAAGTGATTATTATTGCCAATGACATCTCGCATCAAATCGGCTCATTCTCGATGCGCGAACACAACCTCTACAACGCGGCATCGAAACTTAGTCGTGAAGAGGGTCTTCCACGTATCTACATTGCTGCTAATTCTGGCGCACGCATTGGTCTTTCAAGTGATGTGGGTCATTTTTTGTATTGTTATGATCACTTTCTATGTGTGTTTTTGCTAATTTCAGTCGTATTTGTGGTCACAGTCTACTTCCGTTCGTAACCATTCCCGATGCGTTTTTGAATTGGGCGCAGAAGAAGCCTTTTGCGATGAGTTTTTTTTCCTGTTGCATTTAAATGTTTTTAGCCGTGAAAGGTGATTATTTATTTCCCCAAAATGTTGAAAATGTTGCAGAACAAGTTAAGCTTTCTAATACGCAACCCAATATTAATTATTTTCAGCTGAAAAAGCTATTCCGTGTAATGTGGAAGAAGGAAGGGAATCCAGAGCAAGGTTTCGACGGTCTTTACTTGACCGATGATGCCCTCGCTGAAGTGAAGGATCTTGTTGATATCAAGCGGATTGGAGGCTTCAATCAGTTGACGGGCGTCATTGGCAAAGAGGTTCCGTCATTATCCTTCTCCATTCGTGAAAATTTCTTCCTTATGACTTCAGTTTGATTCACATAATAGAAGCGATCTTTTCTATAGCATACCTCGTGTAAATGAACGGCAAAAACAGCACACTGTTGGTTCGCGTTTTACTTTTTGTCTTGCAAATCACCTGTTTCGAATTTTTTTCTATGTTTTTCTTCCGACTTTTTGCTTCTGTCTGAAAAAAAATTCTTGAAATTGCTACATCTGAACGCGATTCTACTGAATGCTTAAATATGTTGTTTGGCGCTTCATAATTGCATTCTACTTTATAATCCTCTTGTAAATTGTTGATGTCGTATTGGATGGGTGCTGTTTCCAGCGTGATTTGGGTGTCGAGAATCTAGTAGGCTCGGGTTTGATCGCCGGAGAAACATCACGTGCCTATGACGACGTTGTCACCTATTGCCTTGTCACTGGTCGTACCGTTGGCATTGGTGCATACGTAGCGCGACTCTCGCGACGAATCTGTCAAGTGGAGAATGCCGATATTATCTTGACTGGGGCGCCAGCTCTGAACTCCCTACTTGGTCGTGCTGTTTACACCTCAAACGGTCAGCTAGGTGGTACGCAGATCATGACTCGTAATGGTGTTTCACACTCGTCCGTCGCCAATGATTTCGATGGTGTTTGTCAGCTTTTACGCTGGCTGTCGTACACCAGGAAGACAACAAAGGTACATTTGAACACTTAGTTTTTACAATGCGTTTAAACGATCCCTGTTGTGCAAAGTTTTACTCCAGGATGCTCAAACGGTTGTTTTTATGTGCATAAGTCCAGGTCGAAATCCCAAACAAGCGCTGTTTGGTGGAATGAAAGCTCTTAGTTAAGCTGTTGGCAGAAGGAACACGATGTGCGCATTGAATTTGACGTAACGATGGATTTCGCGTTAGCAAACAGTACCTAACGCAACTGACATGAAGCCTTATAGCGATGTATTAGCGTAGTTTGCTCTTTTCCGCTCACTTGATTGCTTTGTGATAAGTTGAGTATTCAGGCACCTTTCAACCAACACAAATTCATTGACCCTATCGATCGTCCGGTCACCTATGTCCCATCTGCAAATAAGGAGAACGATCCTCGTTATATGTTGACTGGACATCAGGATATGACAACGCTCGAATACCTGGACGGCCTCTTTGACAAAGGCTCATTTGAAGAGGTTTCAGCTTTCATATTTTTGCTTCTATCCTTTAGAGCTTCGTCTTCCTTAGCTAGAAGTACGTTCTGTGCCAACCATTCCTTTATTTGTTTATGTGCTTGCAGGTGAAGCCAGGCTGGGGTAAGACAGTGATAACAGGACGTGCACGTTTGGCTGGTATCAGCGTTGGCGTGGTTGCGGTGGAGACACGTAGTGTGGTTACTGAAATTCCTGCAGATCCTGCTGCTCCCGATTCTCAAGTGAAGTATATTCAGCAGGCTGGACAAGTCTGGTATCCAGATTCCGCCTACAAGGTAATAGCTTTAAGCAAGCTTTTTGAGTTGAAACTCATGTTGCTATTTCAGGAGAGCATAATGAAATCATTTATCTGTTGAAGGATGCTGTTACTTGTGTTGGCTGTTTGATAAATATGTGTATATCTGCGAAGTACGCGTTTGGGATCTTCTGCGTGAAGCTTTTTATTGCTCATCAGTTCCCTTCGATTTAGTCTTTTTTGTTTCGCTTATCTGCGAAATTTTCTATCTTTTCAGACAGCTGAAGCAATCATCGACTTCAACAAAGAATCCCTTCCACTGTTCATTCTTGCCAACTGGCGTGGCTTCAGTGGCGGGCAAAAAGGTATTTGCTGTCTTTTGCAATATGGGATTACTAGTTTGTGTATTCATGTTTTGGGAGTTGCTTGGTTCACTGTTGACTAGCATATTCTCGTCACTTTAAAAAATGTCTCTGTACTGAATCTTTTTTATTTGTATCTGTCGCGAAGCCCTCTTATATTTCGGTGTTGACTGGTATCCACATGAAATTGGTGCATTTGTGCACTGAACAGACTAAACCTTTCAGCAGCAGCAGTCCAAGTATTCCACTTACTTAAACTATAGGCAACTGAGCAAAGCCTCTGTTACTGCAGCCATTCGCGGATGTTGGGGCTTACAGAAAATACTAACATCATTCATTGCAGATATGTTCGAGATGGTACTCAAATTCGGTGCATATATAGTGGATGAGTTGTGCAGGTATGTGCATCCGGTATTCGTTTACATTCCTCCATACGGTGAGCTGCGTGGCGGCGCATGGGCTGTTGTCGACAAGACTATCAATCCCATGTTCATGCGCATGTACGCCGATCCACGCTCTCGCGGTGGCATTCTGGAACCTGAAGGCACCGTCCAAGTGAAGATGCGCAAGGTGAGCTGCAGCGTGCTAATCTGGCACTTGCGCTTGTATTTACTGATTGATTTATCAGTTCAGAAAGGCGTTGACGATACCCGGAAGTATATTGGAGCTGAGGGCTTTTATTAAAGATTCCTTTGATTCAGGTTGATATTTTACTGCCTTAGCAACTTTGCTGACTCTTAGACCTTGAATTATCGCTTTCAGTGATGAATACAAACAGCTAAATTGTGAAAACGACGAGAAAATAGTTTTCTAATGAATATAAAGCAATTCTAAAAGCGTTCTCTATAATTTAGTGCTGCTAGAAGTGCGTATGATGTTGTGTTACAATCTGTGAGTTGTTTTGACTGAGTCACTTTGTGTTGAAGAGTCGCAATGTGAATTGCAGGATTTTGTGCCACTGATGTATCGCTTGGATAGTCAGCTGCAAGAGTTAGCAGCGCGCCAGCAAGCAGGAGAAGATGTCAAGGCCGAATTAGAAGCGCGAATTGAGTTTCTAATGCCCACTTATCGTAACATATGTATCAACTTTGCTGATCTCCACGATACGCCGGTACGCATGAAGGCGGTTGGCGCCATCGAGGTTGTTCTACGCTTCATGCGATTCATTTCTTCACCTGGTGACTTTTATTAGGCACTTGTCTTGTTTGTCTTGCGAAAAGATATTTTCGCGATGGCTGATCTATGTAGTGGATTTGCTTCTTTTTGTTCACTGCGTGCGACTTTTAGCACATTCTTCTACAAGCTTTTTTCTTTCCGTCGCCTAATCTAGGATTATTAAATGCTTCTGTTAGAAGGCTTTTGTAAATATGTGCGGATTGAACCGATGCAGTTTTCCTTTTTCTAAAGATCTAAGCTCGTTTTCCTTTCCTTCATTACCGGTCAGTACATTAATAACCGATTGGTGAAACATGCAACAATTCGTTGATTTTTGTGACGTTTTTGCAGGGAATAGTTCGGTGGGAGGAATCGAGGGCCTTTTTCGCAAGGCGTCTACTTCGGTTGTGCACCGAAAGGGATATTTACAGAGAAGTGAGCTATTTTTTTTTTTTTTTTTTTGTTCCTTGTGAAGTCCATCCGCTTAAACGACGGATCATTGAAATCTCAGCGCTTTGCAGTATACAAAAAGATCTTGCGAACTGTTTGAGTGGCCATATTTTCCCACTTATAAATCTTGGAATGCGCATCTTTCGTACCTTTCTATAACGGCTTATAGTTGAAGATAGCGAAGCTGTGTTGTTTCCAGGTCAATATTTACTGGATGTGAAGTTGTTGGGTGGGAGGGGAGGGTGTGAGAAGGGGGAGTACATTCAGGGAATATTGGTAAGAACTCGTATTTTGAGAAATCTTCATTTCCTCCCCTTAACGCACTGATCCGTCTCAGATTTTCTAGCACTTTTTTGAGCTTAGTGTGGTGATGAGTCAGATGGCGAACTAAGCGTACGTCGGTTCTTGGAAGGCGTTGTATTCGAGAATTGTAGAATCGATAATTTTTGCTATAAGACGTATATTCGATGGGCTGTATCGTAAGAGGCGTAAAATGAGGAATAGCATGTGTACTTTATGGCTTTGAACATCCCACTACATTAAGCGTACTTATTCGCTGTTTGATAAGCAATTAGTCTGTAGAAGTGAATTTTGAGTGATTTAATGACGAGATTGTCTCTTGATATACACTAAGAGATATCAATATCCTGCAGGAAATTCCTTCATAGCACAGTACGAATCTGTAATGAAAATGAAAGGCTCGAAGTGTGGATCGAATTAATTTGCAGTGCGGTGGAGCGAGGAGTGTGGAAGAGATAAAGAAGTTGCATGCCTCACTATTGGATTATTTTGTGAAGTGTCGTGGTGAGCACTTCTCTTGGGAGGAAGTGCCAGACGAAGAGGCACTTCAAATACTTCTCCAAGAAAGAGCAAACATTGTCGCACATATCACACGAAGTGAACTTGCCATGTTCGGTCAACGCTATAGAGTGTATGTCTTATCTTTGTTTTTCGTTTCATATCGAACGTCTGTCATTTTTATAGCAAATTTTTTTTCTGGTCACGCCATTCCTATCAATTGTGACTTATGGAGAAGGGAGCTATGCATGACGATATACAAACAGCTGTGCATTGTTACAGGCATACTGTACAGGTCGGTGTGCTTCTAGTGAAAAGTTGTAATCTAGTTTAGAGGAGACATTGCTAGGGTGAAATGTTGCGGTGCTTTTTGATGCTTTCACCTCAGATCTCTTGGGTTAGCGTGTCGATGAGTGGATTTGTGCGGGAATAAAACGTGGTTGCACGGAGCAACGGAAGGGTCCTTCGAACATAACTTCAATAATCTATATTGCAGATGAATAGTTTTATCATTCTAAATGCTGCGATGAGTCTGTAGATTGGTCTCATTGGAGGCATTTCGAGTAGGGTTTTCTTGGAGCACTGCTAACTTCGGTGATTTTTTGATACGAGAGTATCATCATATCATCTTCGGTACCTGCAAGCGTGTTACTTTTGGAGTCTGGATCTTTTTGGGGGGAGGGGAAGGGGGTTGGGAAAACTTAAGATTTTGGTTGGTTTTTTCAGAGATTTCTTCACTGTCAGTAAGATGCTGAAAGCCGTCTTAATTATTTCTTTATTGTGCATTAAATTATTCGCAATGTACGTGAACGTTACATTGACGTGAAATTTTCTTCTTGCGACTATGCGAAAAGCCTAAAAGTGGTTTGGATAAGGCGTCTGACCAGCATAAAATGAACAAGAGTCGTGAGGAGGGTTTGATGTGTAGAGTTCTCTTCTACGAACTTACTGCTTTAAGTGAGTGGTACTGGCTTGCTATGACTAATGATCTGAGAGGTTCGCTCGCAAGAGATAATCAGACGCATGTTCTCTGCTAGGTCCTGTTAGATAATTTTGAACTGTGGTAGCAATGTTCCGGAGATTTCCCATCGAGCGTATTTCCCATTCAGGTATCAAACGGCTTTTTTTTATATGGGCCGTGCTACTGAAAAGTCTGAAAAATATTAAAAAGTTGCTGCCACGTTTTCCAGCTCACTCCTTACCAGTCGGGGACAAATTAATTGTTGAGCTTATTGCGGAACGATAATTTCAGTTACTAACTCCATTTGAATGTAACTATTTTGTTCAGTTGTTTTCGCTGTGCTACTCTTTAACTGCAACAGTACGCTTAAAAAGAGTTGTTGCTGCAGCAGAAGAATTTGTTGAGAAAGAGCATTAAACATTACTAGATTACTTGGGGCTCGCAGGTCAAAGGTCCCCTTTACCTCCCTTTTTATGATTTTGAAAGTAAATGTCAGTATATTCACAGAATTAAGTGGACGATTGTAGAAGAAGTTTGGATTGGTGATAATTTCCTCAGAGAAATTTTAGAAATGCATTTCCTCTTCTTTGGAGAGCAAAACTTATAGCTGAAGGCGCGGAATTAGGGATTGACAGTAAGAGTGGGCAGTTTCGGGTCATTTGAGTGGCAGTTGTGATGGCAGAAAATTTCGATGAACTTTTCATTTTTCAAGAATGTTCAGTATTCGAATAATTCTTTCTTGCGAAATGGAACCTGCGACGGCTTTGCCGAGGGACAGCAAAAGTTGGCCCATCTCGTCACTTAATTGAGTGAAAGAATCACCGCATGATGGCATTGTGCTGCTGCGAATTTGGCTATTCAGAACGTACACTTACACATGTCAAAAGTTTTTCGATCATATCTCTTGCCTCGTTTGAAATTTAACCTGCCAAAATTCATTTCAGGCTTTGCGTCCAATCTAGCTCAGATTTGATCTAGTATAATTTTGTTGTATATATACGACGTAGTTTTGTTTGAATCGTTGATGTGAGGTATTTTCAGGCCTGTAAACAAATTGAACGAGTTTGCAAGGAAATGTGATGA
Source organism: Toxascaris leonina (assembly GCA_022844705.1). Classification (NCBI taxonomy): domain Eukaryota; kingdom Metazoa; phylum Nematoda; class Chromadorea; order Rhabditida; family Ascarididae; genus Toxascaris; species Toxascaris leonina. Next base: position 47,104 of record JAARMF010000175.1, on the reverse strand, counting down.
ACTTATACGGGAGATGAGAGGGCAGATGAGCAGTGAATATTGCAATGATAAGCAATATTAATTGAACGGTGCGCTACACTGCTACTTATTTCGCTGTACGTTTTGTAAGCGATGCATTTGACTAGCATTTGTATTTTTCTTGCTGCAGCATACTTCTGCCTTTGCCAATATTGCCTTGGAAATTTTAATAAACATAAGAAAACTTGGTGAGTATTGCTGTTGCCAAAGATAACTCATAACCGACTATAATTAAAAATGATATTTTCATTCGGTGCGCTGAAAGGTACTATGGGATGGTCAGTAAGCAAATGAATGTTTTGCATGCTTGATCCGCTACAGGTGTTACTATGCTACGGATCAATGAACACACTTAAAACATCAGAGACTGAACCGGCGAGGGCACATTATGTGTTTTTTGAATGAGTATTAATCACCGATTGTTTCTCAGTTGACAACAGTTACATGCTGGATGATTGGCTAGCGTTGTTCTGACTGGGACCTTTGATCTGAAATAGGCTCTTCTGTATCCTACAAGAGTTTCCTGAGTTCCGCATCGAGCCATCATTGCTGAGCTCAGAACAGGAGGAAGAGGGAGGCTTCCGAGGGCGTAAGTGATACGGATGGGTGGGGAGGCGGAAGGGGGCTTGATACCAGCATTTATAAACAGCGATCGTGCGAGCAAAGTTGATTACGTAGAAAATCATTGAGACCTTCGACTTCATGCTATATATATATATATATATA
>JAARMF010000175.1:0-45887 GCA_022844705.1 Toxascaris leonina | reverse complement strand
ATATATATATATATATATATACAAGGATACAAAGACAGCTGTAGTTTCATCGACTCCCGTATTGATGCAGCTGACAACCACTTGATGTCTGCGAGTTTCTAGAAAACAGTCATGCATGACGGTAGGGGATAGATATGAGTGGACGCCAAGGTCAGCATGGATCGTAATGACTACGGGTGAAGTTGTTTGACAAATTTCACGCCAGGTCCTAGTCTTCGTACAGAAACATAGCCATCAATTTCGATGTTTTCGGATAGACTCATCCTTACAAAATGTCAAATATACAAATCACAGTTCGGGATCACTAGAAAAAGGGTCAATTGCATTGGAAACCGTCGGCTTGTTGAGTGCAGTATTCGATGATCAATTTTATTCAGAATGTCGCACCTGTATGCCATATTTTATGCAGTACCTTCACATATACAACGAGGAGTGGAAGAAACCGTTGAATGCAGTTAGCTGATGAGAGGTGTGCGAGTCACGCTGAAATACTTCACAGAACGAGGGCAGTGAGCTTCCCATCGGGCTGTTTGTGTGAGATTTTGCAGCAATTAATTGCTGTGCATACTGCACACGTATTTGGCGTCGTGTATCTCCAGATGCGTCGTTGCTCAGGTGAATCGGTTCCCCTCCTACAAGTCAACGTGAAACAGTCGACAAGTCCTTAAAATACAAATATGTTTATGTTTAACAAAAACAACCTTTTATTTGTCTGTGGACACTGAGAATACTAGTATGCAGGGATTGATTGAATCTGACTGGGAATTTTTCAACAAGAAGGTGCACAGCACCAGTGAAACTTTCTCGTCGTCAATCGTATTCCCTTCATTTATTGTCAAAATTGCAGCGACTTCCCACCTATCCTACCTTAGGCCTTCCATCCTTCCATCTGAAAAGTTGGCCTTGCTAACGCTTTACTGGGCTAGGTGTTCTTGAAGTCCCGTAGTTGGAAATTTACAACAGCTGCCTTAAGTGGAGAGGAACTCGAAGTGCTTTCGGTGACAAAGTCTATTCCTTGTTCTAATGATGCATTCATCAGAATCAAAAACATGTGTGAAGTGCCCAGCAACAAAATCGGTGAGGTACTGAGGTCTTCTTTCAATGGATGCTTCTCGAATTTCCCCCGAGTGTACGACCAGGTAGTCAAAATGGGTGTCAAGAGCTGTTCAGCGATTTCGATGGAATGAAGAGACAAGACTATTGAGGTTCAAAAGTGCTTACTGCTGTATGCTTTACCTGGCTGGCTGTTACGTTCGCGATAGAAAAACGGCGTCAAAATACAAAGACGCAGAGGTACAAAGGCAGTTGTGGTTTCATCGATCCCCTTATCGATGCAGCTGACAGCCATGCCCACACATGGCTGTTGTGACCAGATTTTGGAACGTCTGGTGATCTATCCGGCAGGCCGTTGCGAAATCAGCCAACGTTAAATTTGGTGTCAAAATGAGTTCATAAAAAACGAGCCACAGTAGTAAACGGCCGCATTTATTATATGTACATACTTGTGTATAATGGCAGCATCTCATCGCTTAAGGAATGTTACGAAGTTTCGACGAATAACCAACATAAAAGCACTTGTAGAATGCTACAAATAAACCAAACTTGAAACTGCAATCTCCGATTTGTCTTTAGTGGATTGACTCTTCAGTTTGAAGCAAGACGTTCTTAGCTATATTGTCATTTCCCTCTTTCAAAAGAAACATTCTTAAAGCTTGAGGAAACTGCAGTAAAATTTACATTTACGAATAGAATATACGATGAAGTATGGCTTAGAATTGCCGATGGCAAAACAACTTGGCATTAGGACTGCTATACTAAAACGCTTGCATATACCAAGAATGCAGCTAGAAGCGGAACGGTTGTCGAAACGAAATTTACGTGAGCGGATTTGCAGTGATTACGACAATGCCGTATAAATGACTTAGTTCAGCATGTGTCGTCTAGAATTTCAACATCTGATTACTGGAAACAACTATTTAAGCGAACGAAATGATTGCATATTCATAGTTGATGAGTTTCGCTAGCGATTCGTATCAATATGAGACTCTTAATTCATATGATGTACATGAGGAGGCTCTTGATAGCTGCAAGAATATTGATGTATTTGTAAGTGAGTAGAGTTTCATTAGTCTTGGAAAGGTGAGGAAGATCGGCGGGTAGGCTGCACTTCATAAGGTCGTTTGTTTGTGAAATGAGACGATAATAGAAACACCACTAGCAGCATATTATGGCAAATAGAGGGACTTCCAAAAACAGCTCATGATTTAATGCAAAGTTTTGCATAAACGAGCTATGGCGACATCATATTCCTCTCCACTTGCATTCGTCCCTTTTCGTTTGCTTATCTGCTGGTAACATTAATCCACGAATCAAAGTCATAGCAAAGTTATGGTATCTCGCGAAAGAAGTGGGTGCCATGACCGTTACGTTCTGACGAATCAATTGCAGTACAAATTGTAAGCGCTCGGACATGACGTTATATCTGAATATTAAAACTTTAGAGCTTGTGGTGCAAATATATCGCACTTTTAGTTTTTTAATTGACAAGAGAAGTTGGCTTTGAGAAAATCCTGTCATTAGAGATGGTTTTTCCCTTCTGAGTGGCTGGCGAGTCTGATCCTCTCAGTCACAAAATGCACATGTTGTTCGAACATCGACTCATGTTACCTATTTCTCATGAGTGACAGAGCTGAAGGATAAGCCGGTGTAACTGTGAGGCAGCGATTGACAGGGTTTTGAGGAACACCATTGCATGTAGCGATGACCGTTAGAGATTGCTTCCTCTAATGGTCATCGTTATGTGCCCTGAGGTGCTTGTTTTCGAGATGACGATGTGCTTGATCAGCATTTGCACTCTTTCCTTTCTGACGATTTGTCTAGCTGCTGGGATATTGTGGAGTGGCGGAACGCGACCTCAAGGGGTCAGCAAAAATATTGGATATTTATCCATTAAGGGGCTACGGTTTCCTATTTTTGTTTCTACTGTATTTTTCTCCTCGTGTTTCAAACTGTCTTTCAGGAGCAATCACCTCTAGTTGCTTGGTTCCTCTCCATTCAATCAGCACTGTTTAGGTTAGTAGAGTAGCATTTGCAGCTCTCTGAGACGATGTATTATTGAGACGACGTTTTGATCTAGTTCTGCGCATCCGTTAGATTCATTTACTAGAACCTGTTGTACTTTTCATCCTAGACAGATTGATGGAGTAAACGACTCATGCCTTCTTTATTTCAGGGTTTCCCACTGCTTCTGTCTCCAAAAGACCTGCCTTTTATACTAATTCCACAAAGAAGGTCCATAACGATTATTCGACATGTCTTCCAATCATCCATCCGTCCTATGGCTGTAGTTTTTTCAAAAATACTTTCGTTACATCGAAACCAAGCGTTCTGAATTGGTCATCCATTCATTATTTCTGTTGCAGTTTGGCAGCAAGAAGTGAGACTGTACCGACCGGACAAACTTCACATCATGCACGAATTTGTATTTTAGCAGAAATTCGGTTGAACGGAGAAATTTCAGTCCTTTCTTACACAGCGAAAACATTGAACAGTCGATATATCCCCGCTGCAATAGGAGATCGATTTTTTTCCTAATGCTTTCCGCCAGAAACCGACAAAGATTCTCGGAAATCAGTCGCTTCTGACGAATTTTCGATAGCGAGCCAATAACTTTGTTCGCTGACCGACCGAAATAAAACGACCGACGAAACAAAATGCGACCGGTGAGTAATACCAGCGGGAGCACGATACTACTTTCCACCGGCATATCAAATCCTCCTCTCACTCTCAACTTTTTCTCGTCTACTCTATCTGAAACATATTATTAAGAGGTTCTGAGGGATTCCCGACCTAGTGAAATCAAGAAGCGCTATCTTTGAAAGGCTGTGTTCATGTGCACAGTCTTTGCCAAGTTGCTGTCTGCTCCTGCTTGTCATAGACATAATATAGATCTCTAATGTATACCGGATACGATACAATAATATAAGCATCAATCAAAATTTGGCATTTAACATCGACACATATGTGTGTCACCGGAAACCGAAAAGGAATCACGATATTTGTGGCTCGGCCATCTCTTCGGCATCATCTGAAAGCTGTTGCTTCAAGCCTGGCAGCAGAGCCTCATCTGTGAACAAATATGACGCCGTAGCAGTTTGCATGTGCTTCAAGCTATGCAGTGCAAAGTTTCAATGGGCCTGCCCATCTGCCCGTTACAGTCATTTCCAAAAAGTACACAAACATGGACATCACTGAAGTTTAAAATGTGACAGGTGGCAGTTGACATTGCTAGGGAAAATCGAACCCATAGGGAACTGTAGAAAGTTGGACTCCAGTGGCCACAAGATAAAAACACGATGTTTGCAAATGTAATTCGCAAAATGCATGCACAACTTGCTACCGATAGCACCTTGAAGAAGCAGGTACCGAATAACGTCTCGCCCGTTCAGCGTCTCTGCTCATATTGTTTTCTCGTCCTCACTGATTTCAAGCTTTGATGATATCTGCTTAAAAACACTCATAAAGTCACGCTATCTAATATCCCAGCAGATCGCCGCACCCTTGTCATGACTACCTAGGAGCCGAAGGCTTGGCGCCACCTTTACTAAGCTGTGTAACTTGCTCAAGAGCCGCCATCTTTTTCGCTTCTCCAGCCAGTTCAGACAGAAACAAACGGAACTACCCCCTCACGTATCACCGAGTAGCATGACACCTTCAAAATCTCATTGTTTTCCTAACCACCATAATTCAATTCTTGGACTTATTTCCCACTCAGTTTTGCCCTTGCAAATTACCCCTACCCTACGTGCAAAGCATCATATGTTGATGAAACTAAAGCAGTTAGCTCTTCTGATGAATCTCAGATATATTTTCTAGTAAGTGAATTAATCACGTTGCTAATGCTACAGATGCTAAACAAGCGGCTGTTTTGCAAAGTCTTGTAAAAACCGCCTCCTGCGAGTTTGGAGAGAGTTGAGACCGAATCATCGCTGATCGTTATCGACTGCTGTCCGGTGAACGGTTTGCTGTCATAGAACTTGTGCACTTGCACCATATTGGCGAATTTCTTCAGAAAGTCTAGAAACAGATTCCGGACGATATAAAACATGGAGTACTTCACTAAATGAACAACACCTGGAGACAAATTGGGCGAGAAAATAAGGAGAAAAAGGAAACTGCCATAAACTGATAGCGATAACGAAGTCATTATTTTCCATTTCATTCCTTTCTCGTCTTCTCAAGAACACTCAAAGCATCGTCTAGTTGGCGAACTTATTTAGATGTCTAACAATATTTTCAACCGTCTTCAACATGTGGACATGAATTAGCATAGTGCTCTACCACTGCGATAATTAGAAAACAGCCATGTTTGCGCGGCGATTGAGGCGAATGGCGCATTCTATCAGACCAATGAAACGACGACTTGTTCGATCATCAGTGATCCCCCATCCCTCGCTTCCAGCTTCCCTCGAAATCGCGAATAACTCGAAAGGATTTAGAGCGAAAGAACGAACCTTTGCACCTCTTCTGGAACTTCCTAGTTTTTCAAACAGAGGATAGCCGCTTCGGGATTCATCATATCAATGCCTGACAATTGTCTCAACACTGGAACAACAAAATAACTCACAAGAAAAAGTTCGCATGAGGTGCAAACGACCAATCGAATGCAATCCCGACATAAACATACTTCAGGTGAACGTTGTTTTGCCGAGAAGATTAATATTGGTCCTAAAAATGTGGGAAACGGTGGAATTTCAAAATTAGCCGCAATTTGAAATGTTACAAATAACTCACCACTATGAAGTGAGCTGATCTGAAGAGTGCTGTTGTAAGAATATTACTTCCCTATCCCTGTCCTTCCCTCGCCATGCATCTTTCCCTGAATCTCCACAACAGATATGGTTTTGCACTTCCATCAGTCAGGTTGATTCCGGGTGTGTAACCAAATAGATGCTCCTAAGCTTCAAGTGTTGCAGCACTGTATTGCACAGATCATTGCGATGCAGGGAAGCAACGTAGAATTCATCCTTCACTAACGGAGAAAAGACGATCGGTTATCGACAGAAATTCAGTCGACATATTAGAGCGAGGAAACATGCAGAAGTTATGTGAGTCAGAGAATGTTACTAGGGAAGTACAACAAAATAAAGCTAAATGTTTTCAACCTTGTGGCGTAATTTAGATGACATAGGTCATGGTAAATACGATATGAATGAAGCGTTTTAAGATGATCTTTAATTGTTTGATATGAGAAACTGAATCAGAAGGTCATACATGAGGATTCCGATATGCGTCAGCAATATATATATGTGAAGAATTACTCGTTTACTCCATACTGATGCATTTCAATCTCGTGGCCAACTGCGTTGTGTTCGATTTATAGATCGGTTATCAAGACTGCTTATTTTATCAGTTAATTTTACATTTCTATAGAGGTCAGCAAACTGCAGCGATCAGACAAGCCTTTCTCAGCAATTCTCGTGTACCTTTCGAGCGATGTTGAGTATTACATCAATACAACTGCTCTAGTGCATAATTCCCCGATGGGAGCTTACTATCTAATTCGACTAGGGCTAGCAAATATCTGATCTAACGCGCGTTTCTGAATGGTTGTCTAGGGGCCGCTGAAGTCATTGCCGTAATGAAGACTTCTTGCTTGTGAGGCTTTATCTGTAATGTTCATCAGCAGGTAAGTTGATCAGTGCCACTGTGGCAGTATTTGGTTCAATACGTCAGCTGGTAGGAGGTGTACGAGATATGGGGGGGAGGGGGGAGGAAGGAGGGAGGAGGGGATGGAGAGGAGAGCATTTGGTTCAAAATCATTCTTCAAGTATATGAATAGGAAGCTCAGCACTCGAACAGATATTTGTGCTTTGAAAACTAAAAATAACTTGACCATCACCATTGACCAGGAAAAATGTGAAATGTTTGCAAATTACTTTACTGAAGCGTTCACCACTGATGATAACGAGGCACCTGTCTTTCCTGTAAGATGCGATAAATAATTATATTGGGTTTCTCTTGGCTGTGATGTAGTCACCGCAGCCATTAGAAAGCTCAGCGATATGATCTCCCTGACCCCAGACTCGGTACCTTCGTACTTTATAAAGCGGGCCTCTGAAGGGTTATGCTACCCACTTTCTTATATATTCAAACACGCTCTGGTCACTGGTTCCCTACCATCAAAATGGAAGATGGCTATTGTGACACCTATATTAAAGAAGGCTCCAGCGAACAGGGTGCAAAACTATCGCCCCATCCGCCTGACTTCATCAATATGTAAAGTCTTGGAAATTATCGTTAAAGAAAATATTTCGTCCCATTTCAATTCAAACGCATTGATTAGTCCTGCTCAGTATGGATTCCTACCTAGAAAGTCCACGCTGTCGCAGCTGATATCTTGTTTTCACGACTGGTACTCCGCGGTGAATAAAATCCAGCAAGTTGAGGTGGTTTACATTGATTATGCTAAAGCCTTTGATATAGTCTCCCACCAGAAACTGTTAATTAAACTTAAAGGTTATGGGATATGTGGTGAACTTCTGGAATGGCTGAGGCCTTTTTTGTCACAGTGGGAGTTTGTGGTGAAAATTGGTGGATGTTATTCACAGTCTCGCATTATTACCAGTGGAGTTCCACAAAGGAGCACACTTGGCCCTTTACTCTCCCTCATTAATGTAAAAGATTTATCTGATGGTTTGTCGAGTGCATGCAGGCTGTTTGCAGACGGCCTCAAGACTTATCGCTCACTTAGCGACCCTTCTGCAGATTCGTACGAACTTCATACCTAGAACGATGGTCGCGAATTTGACAATTGCGCATGTCGGAAGAAAAAAGTAATATCCTCCATACGAACTTTCAACATGATTACCCTCTACGTCTAAATGGGAATAAGCTTTGCGCGCAAGATGTTGTAAAGGATTTAGGTCTGCATATCAGTTCAAACTTCAAATGAACTTCCACTATAGGGAAATAGCCAGAAAAGCCTCAAGAGTAGCTAATTGTATGCTACGTTCGCTAGAACATCCGTGCACTGAACACTACAGACTTGCTTTTATTGTTTATTGCCGCCCTCTTCTCGAATATTGCACTCAGATATGGTCATCATGCACTGATAAAGACGCTGAAATGATTGAAAAGCGTGTAGAGGCGATACACAAGATCTGGTTTTCGTAGGGCCTTTCCTGATTCCGTTACTCCCTCCTATCTCGAAAGACTATAGAATCTCGGCCTGAAAAGCTTGAAGTACCGACGACTTGAATTTGATCTCCACTTGTGCTTTAAGATAGTGAATGGCTACTGCGATGTCCTCTTCGGTAACATCTTTACGTATACCCCATTCAACACACGCTCCCGATTTCGTCGTTTTCAGCTACAACGTAGATTTTCGACCAAAATAGGTATTTTAAGTCCATTTTCCTTTCGAGTCATTCGGGTATGGAATCAACTACCAGCTGATATCGTGGAAGCTAATAATCTCACTGCTTTCAAAGTGAAATTAACCCAGTTTGACTTATCGTCCTTGAGGGGAGTAAACGGCCAGCCAGTATGATATTAATATGTGTATCGTCTCGGTTCGGCCTTTTGTCAGCACTACCAAATTTCCGATACTTGAATGCTTTCATTTTGAATGTCGTCAATTTCTCCACATACTATTGTATGTTTCTTTATGGTTAAATAAAGCAATTTGAATGAATGAATGAGAGGGCTATGCTTCTCACTCAGCCAATGAATAAAAACTGCTTCGAGGTGGATTAAAGAACAATCGCTTTAGAGTCTTTATGTAAGCATACACTGTTTTGGGACATTTGCAAAACAAAACTTTTGTGTGGAAGCACTCCGCAGTACCTTAGGTTGCGATATGAAACGTTAAGCTAAACTTTAGTGTTATCGAAGAGAAGTTATGTTCACAGCCGGATGTAAAAGATGCAGGAAAATGACATACTTCTGCTGCTCTAATCTAAACTGATGCTTCATATTTGCAGTTCCGCTGTAAAATACGCTCAATAGTGATCAGATTTTCTTAAGGCCTCTCAACCTTCTATCTTATGTCCGTGAAGCCATAGGAAGTGTTTCTTACCCATCAACTGCAGAAGACATTCACTGCTTCTGGTGACCTTTTCCACTGAGCTGCGTGAATCGATAACGTTTTGCACAGATTCCGTGAACGGTTGCTGAATTTCATCGATGGCTGAGGAATCTAGGAGAAGCCGCTTCCAACAACACTGGGCGGTCAAAGAGTTTGACTCGATTCAATTTGATCTAGCCATGTTCTCTTGATCGCTTTCTTGAGGCCTCACAATATCGAAGTTAATAACGACATCGTCATCATTAGACGGGATTTTCGAGGTGACAAATGGAGACATCCTTCAACAGGATTCTTTAAGAATGTTTTTCCTCTTTTATTCCTATTTCTATTGTGGTCATCCGACAGCTTAGCATATCGAGTAGAGTGCCGAGATTATTGTTATTTCAAGATTCCCAGAAAGATTTTAACCGTCGCTTCGAAGTTCAATTTAACTCTCAGCAAACTCGATGGAATTTTCGATCGGCAGGTCAAACGTCAACAGACCATTATTGAATACAAGCGGCGCCGTTGTATTCAACGATGATCTTGCTTCACATGTCCGTGTCGTTGACGATGTCTTCGCGGTGTCAGATGTTCCCACGAAGTTGCAAGTCAAGGTCAAAGGATAGCTAACCGTACGTTGTTTATGCACAATAACTCATTTTTATGATCTGTCATTGAGGCAGAAACCCCTTTAAATAGCGTTACTCGAAAGTTGCAACTCATTTTGCGTGGTACGTTGGAGCAAGACGGGTGAGTAAAAGAGCGGAGAGTGCGAAACAGTTTTCGTGGGCGGTCGTCACAGGGACGTAATCCCAGTTAATTCGTGCCTGCACTGATCATGCGGTCGAAGACAGCGTTTCCGACGCTCATTTTCGTGCTCCTCTATGGCGTTGGAGAGTGCAGGTTTCAAAGCAGCCTTAAACCAGGTTTGCAACTGTTCTTGTTTTCTGATGGGGTTTCGCTTTACAGTGTCGCCCTGTACTAGATTTGGGGAACTATAGGTTTCAAGTGTTCTCGTAAGCTGCTTAGCAACGTTTGAATTTACTGGTACTTCATTTGTTGGAACTTCAGATGAAACGAGAGATCTGAGCTGATCATGGGTCCAGGTCGGAACTGAGTCAAGAAATTATCTGGCTGTTGCCTCAGCGGCTCGGAAATGTTCTGTATTCATTCATTGATTCCTAACTGTGTGAACAGTATGCTCATTGATACGCACAGCAATGCAACATTTTCAGTGTCGACAAGTGCACATTTGTGGCCAGAAGATGCTTCCTACTGCGAAGGCAGACGTAACGGCGCATACCCTGTGAGTTTTTGAATTTCGTCTGCTCCCCGGTCGCGTACGAGAAAATAGGATTCTGTACTAGCAGTTGTCAATCCCGCGGTCGGTCTGCCGAGTGATTTGTAGATAATTAAGAAGTATCGCAAAAGGAAATCTATCGTACGTCTGAGTATTTCGAAATGCATAGACGTTGAAGCTGTGCTTGTGGTTTGCTGGAGTTGTTGTTGCGAATGCTGCAAGGATTTTTGATGGTCGCCATGGTCGTTGCAGACAAAGGAATTATGCGTCTCGCGATTCGTGAGCTGCCGGGATGGCGTATATTCAACAGAGGAATGCGCCAACGATCTCGTTTTCAATGCGGAAACCTCGCAATGTGACTTCAAGGAGAATGTGCTTTCCTGTCGAAGTGAGTTCCTTCGTGGTTTATTTCGCAGCTTTAGATTTAGCGTCTTGTTTTTGATCCGGGAGTGCCAAGGTTCACAGGAATCGTATGACGGTGCATGGGCTTGCTTGATATTGAGTAGTAAAGGTTGTGCTCTTTCAGTTTGTTGCTGAAAGCAAAATTTGTTCGCGACTATTCCGCACAAAAAAAGATTTCGTGTACTTTGAGTTCCTCGACTAAATTATAACATGGATTTTTTGCTTTTTTTCTAAAGATACTCCCGAGATGACGTCTCCTCTTGGGTTTATGACAAGTAAGCAAAGTCGCTTTTAATGTCTTTCTCTTCTTTGACAGCTGTTGTTAAGATTCAATTGGGAAGTTCTTTTTTTGCTAATTGTCGCAGCTGAATTTTTGTGGCAATGAAGTCATTCTTTCGAGGTTATATTTGGATTGTCAATCAATAGAACAGTAGACGTATATCCACGGGGTCGGTGCGATTTATCTTTCAGAGCGGCTATGCTAGCATTTTTGGCAACTAGTTTTTTTTTTTTTTGCGCTATTTGAGATAGCTGTTGCGAATTTAGGTCCATTTAATTGTACTGAACGCAAGGATGGTGCATATGCGAACGGCTGCACGAGTGTTTTCTGGTATTGTTCTGGGGGGTCCGTCTCGTTGTCGCGGTGTCAGCACGGAACATACTTCGATGTTGAGTCTTTGCGAGTAAGATTTTTTTTGGTTGCTCAAAGCGGGATTTTTTTTTCGTAGAGGGAGGGGGATTGGCTTCGTCGCTTTGCCGCTCCCTAGTCTGACGTCGCTGAAAAGAGGCTGAAAGCTGTTATCCCCCGCTTGTTTGGTTTTGTCCTCCAGTTATTCGGGATTACTGAGGTCGTTTAATTCGTAGCGGCCCGGTTTATTCAACTTTAGACGTATAGTTGGTAGGTTTTGTGGATACGATCTACTTAAGTTCAACCACGTTCTGTTTCCTTTCTGTCGACGCCCGAGCTGCACTCCCGAACTTGGTTGCAGTGTAAGAACAAGGAGAGCGTATCGGCTTGTGACGGTGTACACTCAACTGGATCCCACGAAGTGGTGCCCAGTGCGGCACTCGATCTGGAGTGAGTCTCTCCATCTGTTTGTAACGACGGCAATTTTCGAGTGAACGGCGATGTTGATCAAAATCTAAATAGAGAGGTGGTGGGAGCGGACTTTGTGTGGCATGCAGAAAATGAGTAGGGAGACAACTTTCCAGAGGGCTCACGATTGAACCGTCAAGAAGTGTTCAGGGAGTAGCAGAAACTCTCAGCGTGGAATGTCTAAGAAGTGACATCATGAGCTTTTAATGTTTAATGACAATGGCAAGGTGTTGTGTCTGGGGAGATGGTTCCTTTGGCACGGGTTGCAATCCGACATTCTCGGTGTGCAGAAGCAGCTCTGCTGTCAAGCAGTTTTGTCCTCAGGGGTAGTGTTCGATATGTGTTCACTGCTCCGCTGTTTTCCTTGCATCTTCTAGGGGAGGAAGCCTGTCAGGTTTTTTGTCGTCGGACGTCGATTTTGTGTCGGTTTTGCGATTGACGTCTCGTGGTTTTCTTGGTGTTGTGCAGTTCTTGCACTGTGTACATATGAGCAAAATAGTGTTTCATTTTGAATGACGGGTCAAAATGTATCATTTTCAAATGTTTCTTGGACCTTTTTTCGTACGTTATTGGCTGCTGAGGCAGGAGGGAGCTTGGAATGCTGGCTGCTGTTTGCGTTCTTTGCTTCAGAGTTATGAAATTCGTGATTTTTTATGTGCGCACGTTACTCTGATTTCAGCCTGTCGAAACCCAGGCGAACTTCGGATGGTCCGCACGGAGGAGGATTAGCTTTCAACAACAACTCGAGAATCCCCCCTAGATATGCGCATCCATTCCCCATATATACGGAATCGCCCTCACCGACGTTACCGACGCTCACGATCTCGACGGAGGAGGCCTATTCGGTTCTCTCGGATGCGAGTCGGTTGTCTGATCCAGAGGGACCGTTCGGGTCATCGAAGGTCCAAGTAGGACGTAAGCACGGCTTTTTTTTGGCGGGGAGCAGGCACTTGAAAGGGTGGGCTGTGTTGAATATGCGATTTTTTGTTGTATATGGTAGGAGAGCGAAGCCCATTGTTGTTCTTTTTGCAAGCGAAAGGGACGGGACAGTAGCTTACTGAAGAAAGCAACTATGGTTTTTGCCGGTAGGTAGGGTTTCGAAAGCTGGCGCTTAGCTGTGTGAGACAACGGTTAGAGGTCAGGGAATAACAAGGTCAGGTGCATAATTAGATGGTGATTGTTGCGCTTGCGCCTCACTATTACCCATGTCGGGTATGATAAGGTTAGGTAACAGGGTTGAGGTTTAGGGTTTTAGGGTCAGCTTTGTCGCACGAACTCTTCAGGATTTGCAGGTGTTGCACAGCGGTTTATGGAGAAGTACACAGAGCAGCCAGTATGCAAAGGGCGCACAGATGGACGATATTTCATTGCGAGTTGTTCAAATAGGTACCTGCTATGCATGGAAGGCAAAGGCTTGATCGTTAGGTGCGCGCAGGAGCGAGTTTTCAGCAGACATCTGAAGCGATGCGTCCCAATCAACGAGGAGCCGGAGTGTGCGGCGACAGTAGAGAGACCAAAAGAGGAGTCAGTGTTTATCTTATCCAGTGGGATGAGTGGATTCTAATGTGATCCATTGTGGAGTGGAGCACGTTGTATAACGGCTTCCATAAGACTTTCGGATATCAGAATAGCTGTATGCCAGTCATTTCATTAGCAGTCGTATTAGCAAAGTGCGAATGGGTGTTAGCAAAATAATTGCTTGAAACGATGGTAAATCAGTCTTCAGAAGAAATGTTTGATTTCTAGTATCAATGACGTATTTCAGACACCACCAGCCAGGGACGGCTGGCTTATCACGAATGTTGGGTGTACCGAAAGGACATGATCGAGCTAGCTGTGCTGTGCTCCCCGACGGACCATATGAATTACTCGACTGTCACCAGAAATTTGTTCAGTGTGCAAATGGTTAGGTGCTTTAGGTTGAAGACGGATTGAAACAGGTCTTGTGTTCATTGTACTGGTCCCATAAATGGATGGTCATTGGGGAGAATGACGTACCTTGCGGTTCTAGTTTGCAGTAGGGTTTCTTTTCGAAACAATATTACAGTAGGACTTTTGAAACATAATAAGATGTGATCCTCGCCGGGACCGCCAAAATCGAGCATGTTAATAGATGGGCAAATCACCTGATTGCAGATCTAAAAGCGGTCGTTGCCGGCGAAAATATTGGCGAGATGTGATGTGTTCTATACACATTGGGTCCCATGGAACACATGTCGTATGTGACTTTGCTATTGTTCCGTGTGGTAAGGTCGTGATGTGCTTTTTTGGGGCAGTCTTTGCGATGGAATGAGCTAGGGGTCGTAGTAACGTCTTTGTTTTTGGAGCTATGGGATATTTCTCCTATGTTCTTGCAGGGGTGACATCGCTGTCGTCTTGTGCTTCGGGCCTTGTTTTCAATAGTCGAATAGGTCAATGTGATTATCCGCAAAATACGGCGTCTTGTAGCCGCGGAGCGGGAACTACGACTGCTACTGTTTCCTCAAATCCCTTCCCTTTTAACCTGGAACAGCAAGGTACTTTTGCGTTGAGAGCTTGTGGTCACCTCCCTTGTGCGAATGCTTGTTTTGTGAGCAGCTGTAAATAAGATTCCATTACGCGTGAAAGGGCAAAGAGGAGGTCTCTTGCTCGAGCACATGGGCAACAGAGACAGCACATTTTCGGATGGTGTTGTTCTGTGCGGTCGCTGTTGTTTTCGTTGGGATGCTGGTGCGGTAGGTCTGCTTGAGGTGGACAGATATGCTTCCTGTTGCGCCATGTTTCTGGATAGAGTGGGCTTGTGGAAAGCGAGTCCGTTTGGAAGGGCAGACCGCTATTCCTTTTTTCAGAACTCCTATTAAAACTGGAAAATTGTATTTTTTCCAACCTAGTATTGGATTCCACTCCGATTTTCAATCCGACAAAATTGAATCCGTTAAGAAATTCAAAGCAAATGCGTGTTTTAAAGAAGCTGGTTACGCTTCCCGGAGTAGGGTGAATTTTATTACTCAGCCGCCATTATGACGGCGACTTCTGTTTGTTCGTAAATCCCGAAACCCATCATCCAGTATTCGGCGTTCAAGTGTTGAATGTGTTTCTTGGATTTCTTGGATTATTCGTTTCCTTATACGGTCCCCGAACACGTCTCAACTACACTTTGTTGGCGCCAATACCTGCAGGAAGCTTGTATGGAAAGCTGAGCAAGCTGGGGAGCGGTAAATCGTGAGGAAAGTGGAGCACATATGTAAACGAGAAATTAAGCAAAGCATGGGAAGAAATCAAGCGCACAAAAACCTAATCGTTCTGTTTTGTTCATTCCCCAACTTCATCTACGCGAGTCGATGCCTCTTTTCATAGAGAACAAATGCGCAAAACGACCGGACGGTATGTACGTTGATGAGTGTTCTGAGGAGTACTATGCGTGTTCCAATGGGCTAATTTCGAGTTTCGTTTGTCCCATCGGGCTCGTTTTCAACGTCAACACCAACCACTGCGACTATCGCAATTATGTGAAGGTGTGTGGTGGAGAACCGCGCGAATCGACGACGAATAGTCCTACCATTCCACCGTTTAGGCACACACGCACTACTTGGTTAGTGGTCTTCTATATTCAGCGGTGGCGAGTGATGTTAGTGAAATTGCTTGCCAAGTAGCTGCTGACGAAATCAGCTCGTTTCCTGTTTCGCACATAAGCTCAATTTTTTTCACGCCAGCTATGTGAGAGGAAATCAATGTCATAGAGGTTAACGAAAGTGTTCATGTGAGCGATCGGAGGCGAGTTTTGCCCCAAAATTCTTTCATAGTTGGCATTGATTACGTTGCGTGCGCGACTGAACCAACGATTAATACATTATAATGGGAACGCATTATAATGCAACGCATAACGCATAATTTTCACTCGTCTTCAGCATTCCTTCTCAATAGGTTACTTCAGAATGGTGGATAGTCGGCTTTTCAGGAGCACAAGGACTCCGCACATAAAGTGGGCACAGGCACCAATAATCGCAGCAGCAACTGAATCACGCCCGGCGCCGGGTTGCTCCGTACTCAAGGATGGTCTGTATTCCTTACAGCCATGTTCGGCCGCTTATTTCCACTGCTGGAAAGGTGCCACATCCTTCGCGAAGTGTTCGCACGGCTTAGTGTTTAATCCTGATGCAGGCAGGTGTGACCTCAGGTGCGTGCATTTCGTGCTTGCAGTTGTTAGAAATGTTCAGAGAGGATTCGAAAATGAGTTGATCTCTTATGCTTCTTGAGGGTTTCTCGTTTCGACTTTTCTTCTTTTCTTCTCGAATTTCTTTTCAAAGGGCAATTAAGAAAATGAATTCTGAGAAAGTCCTGTGAATATGGTGGAGAGTAAAATGAACCAGTTTCTTCAGAGCTTCCACGCAGATATTTCAGGCAGAGCAACAAATATTGCGGGGAGTATGGAGCTCAAAGTGACAGCAAGACGAGTGATCGAGGTTTGCACGTTGTTTGCGTTATTGCATAGCAACCGTCGTTTTTTTCCCCATCCTTCGTGCGGAGACTACCGCGAGTCTTTGTTGGAGCCCAGGAAATGACTAGCAGCAAACAGTCGCTGCTGTATCGATGTTCGTTCGAGCAGAATGTTTGGCAAGTTTTTTATCTAGGTATCTTTCTTGCAGCAGCATTGGAGGGAGGGATCTAGCGGCATCAGATTTCCAATGCTTTGGAGTAACAGGAGTCTGGATCTTGTGCGGCATCCGCGGTGTATGGGGGTAATGCCATATTTCGCTGTAATAAAACCACTGCACAATGAGAGGCTTCTGACCGAAATTTTCCGATCTTCGATACGCTAGTTTTTGCAGTTTCTGTCTGCGAAAGCCGACCTGATGGTTTGTATGCGGAGGGGTGCGGAGCTCGGTACTTTGCGTGCTCGAATGGAGTGAATTACTACATGACATGCTCGGCTGGCTTGGTGTTCGACGTGAGATCTGGTCTCTGCAAATATCCGGAGAAGGTTGCGGCCTGTAATGGTGCACAAAGGTTTTACTTGGTTCAGTTGCTACTTTCTATCATTAGTTACAGGTTCTCGGTCACGGTTTGTAGTGCTCCGAGCTCTACCACTAGTTACAGCTCATGTAAGTCTAACCGCCACAGCGTTTTCTCCTGGTCATCAATCACCTTCGCGGATGTAGATTCTGTTTGCAGTGAAGCTTTGCCAACGGACGTGACTGCGCGTCCGCCGTCTGGATGTTCGATCCTTCCAAACGGATTGCACCCACTGGGCGATTGCATCCCCAGCTACATGGTCTGTCATGAGGGGACGACTCGACTCTCCACGTGCTCGCCTGGGTTAATTTTTAACGATGAGAGTTCGTTGTGCGATTTCCGCGAGAAAGTCAAGAAGTGCGTGGATATGCTCCCTGGATCTGCGGAAAAGGGACTGCCTCAAAATCACAAACAGACAACGCAAGGTTGGCTGCTATGCTATCTTGGGAACCTGTTGGAGCGTTTTATGGTGGGGATTGGAGCGGTTTTCGTGAGGGATCAGGGCCTTCTTTACGGTTATTGAACTTTTGCTTACCGATGTTTCAGAAAAGGTATTCGGCCAACACCGCCGATGGATTTGTGGTTCGCTGCTAACGTTTATGCGCTGTTTTGCCCTTTCACTCTAAGTTCGACAGCGCTGTGCTAAAAAAAAATGTACCGCCAGATTCTGTTTGTGGTCTTTCTCGCTAGGTTCTATGTTTGAGAACTGTGGAAATGCGGCGTTTTAGCATACTAATCACGAAGGATGTAAAGTGGGCCTTGTTTTGGTCGAGGGTGTGCTCGTGAAATGATTCCTTTGTCTTCTCAGCTACCATGAGAAAGAAATAATAAAGGGTTGTCAAGCCTTATTTCTTTTAACGTATCCTCGAGAAATTCAAGCAAGATTCAATAGTCCATTCAGTGCTACGCTGTGTCGTCCTTTTTGTCGTCCTTTTTGGAGGTGATTCCATAAAGCAAAAGACGTAACGCTCCGCCCCCTTTTCGTCATCAACAGCTTCGGTCATGAGAGATCCGAAAGCAGCATCTCTTGCAGGTTCATTGTGTATCAACAAACCAGACGGAATTTTCTCCGACAAATGTTCGCCGTCGTATGTGGTGTGTGCCAATGGGTTGACCTATCCTTTCTCATGTCCCGCCGGTCTCGTCTACAGTGTTGAAAAGGCCTTGTGCGATCATAGCGCCAACGTCCCAGCGTGCTCAGAGGATTTGCCGACAACAGTTGAGCCAGTGCCTATGTTGCTGACGACTCCAAGGTTGTTGCTTGTTTTTTGCTCTTTATTTTCTACTGGGTGAAACTACGACAGATGGTTCTTGTGGTTCTTGTAGCTCATGGGTCGCCCTACGCGAAATCCACTAACTAGTGTGCGAATGTACTGATTGCTGCACCAGTAATTTTTCGCTGAAAAATTTGCCAAAAAGCGATTGCTGAATGCGGGGGATAGTTAGGGCAAGGTTAAAGCAAAGAGCTGAATAAGGTTAGGAGCCAAGGTGATTCTGTTATGTAGGCGAGTAAGTTTGAGGTGTTGAAACGAAGAAGGTCGATGTTATCTAACATCAGAATTTCGGAGGTATTCTTCAAGGGGATTCGTACCTTTCATCTTTGAGAGCCGTGTTTCCAGTTTCGTCGACGCGATGGAGATGTCGCGACCGACAGGGATGGATACTGTCGATGCCTGTTCAAACAAACCAGATGGCAATTACGCAGAAAGTTCGTGTGCACCGGCGTTCTACTCTTGCTCTGTACGTTTTTCATAGCTCAATTCGTTGCTCGTTTTGCTGCAGTCTTTTAATCTCACTGCGCATTTTAGAGTGCTTATTGAAGAGCAAGATCGACAAAGATTTTCTGGGAGATTGGCTGAGGCAGTCGACATGAGTGAGATTTTGGGAGGAATGTTGACTCCGACTATTCAGATGTTTCTTTCTTCCAGCATTTTTGCTTCGTCCTCACGTCTGCTTGAGCCAAAATTAAGTTCCGAGAAGTTGCAGAATGGAGTAAGGACGTCATTATCTTGTCCTGGTTCTCTCATTTTCAACCCGAAAGCAAAGAGATGCGACTACCCAGAGGAGGTGGAAGCATGTGGTTCAGTAGATTCCGTCAAAGCGCGATTTCCAACAACATCTTTCATCACTCCAGCACCGAATTCGCGACTCTCCGGGTGGGTTGATTCCTACAGTTTTGTAATTTTGAGAAATTGAACGATGTTACCGAGCTGACCGATCGGGAATGTGCGATGCCTTTCCCGCTGTATTCGCTTAATTAACAGGTATTAACAAGTACAACTTGTTGGTATTAACAGGTACAAAATGGAATGAAGGACTGGTGTGGTAAGTGAAGGATAGCCTGGGACAACGGTTACAGTTGCCATTCATGTTTTTTGTGCCGCGTATTTTTTGTTCTTGGAATAAGTTTGCGATATCGCAAGAATCATCTTATTCAGCGATGCGAAAGCAACCGACGCTCATAGCTGTGAGAACTCTCCAGATGGAGTTTATGCAATCAGCCGTTGCTCCAACGAGTTCGTGTATTGCTGGAACGGTCATTCAATCGTCCAGGAATGCCCCAAGGGCCTGGTGTTCGACGGGGGTCGCAAAGTTTGCGGTCATAGTAGCGAGTGCGACGATGATGGTGTTACTGTTCATATGGGGTGAGTTTGTGCATATGGCAGCGTTTTTTCCTAACAATACTCTTTCGGCTTCGCTTCGTTTTGTTCGCTAAGCACGTCATTTGAGATAAAAGTGTAGTTAGAATTCACGCTAGCAGTTGAAAGGGAGAGTCAAAGGGACATAGAGTGTTCTTTTTTTTTCGTGCCGAGTGTTTTCGTAAGAGCGTTTCAGCGTACAAGCGGTTCCTTCAATGATCCTTTTACTGTTTCGTCGATGTTTTTTCGCGTTTGAAAATCTCGCAGGTCGAAAAACCTGGCCTCTATTGTTAGCATATCAAAGGGTTTCAGTGACAACCAGCATGCGTCGCCTCACAATCATATCGAGATCGCTGAGCTGTCGTGCCAAGGCAAACGAAACGGCGCTTATCCCATGGGGCAGTGTTCCAACAAATTCTTCCACTGCTTTTCAGAGGTCGCTTTTGATTCATTTGGTGTTTGTGCATATTTAATAGCTGGTCCGTGTTGCTCAACGGGACTTTAGTTCGATTCAGAGGCCGGTCGTTGAAGTGTTGGAAGTCTTATTGGCAGTTTGTCTTGCGAAAGGAGATGCACCAAACTGATTTCCATCATACATATTGTGCCATGCCGTTTGTGTACGATAGATGAAAAATTTTGCTGGCGTTTTTCTGTTTTCAGCGATGGTCGTTTTCTGTTGTTCGAAATGCATTTCGTATCCGTCGTGGTTGCAGAGCTTAAGCGTGGAGTTCTGTCCGCGTGGTTTAGTGTTCAACAGCGAGATCGGCAGATGTGACTATCCTTCCGCGAGATGCACCACATCGGAGACGTCGGTGGACGTGCGGCCTACGACGTCGACCGTTCCAACGAACCCTGCCCAAAATCAGCCAGGTGAGATCAGGACTTCAGATAAATACAGCGCATTTTCACGTTGTTCGTCTGCTGATGCGTTATCTAATTTTTAAATTCATTTCTCGACATGAGCTACTTAACCCATAGTGTCCAGGTTAAATGCAAGATCGTCGGAGCAAAAGGTGAGGATGTATTTTGGAGCATGGGGCTGTGGGCTTCAGGTGGTTTTATGGATGAAAGCGGTTTCAGGTGATCTGCACGTGTTTGCTAAAAGTGTCGGTTATAGCTTTAGGTGTGAAAGTGAACTGTGGTTCGCTTCCAAATGGGGATTATGCAACGTCGTGTTCCACCGAGTTTTTTTCGTGTCACAACGCTATCGCAGAGGAACGTCACTGCCCGGCGGGGCTTGTCTTCGACATGGCTGTAAAACTGTGCGTATGGCCAGAGTGGTGCAGTGCCTCTCACACCTCATTGCAGGCTTTACCATATCAGAACAACAGTGGATTGGAGAGCAAGATTTCTCCCACCTCGCAAGGTGTATTTTGACATGGGGATAGCACTGCGAGAACACTGTTTTGTTGAAAGTTTTGCGTTTTGCGAGTATTTTTGCCGGTGAGACCAAACTGGCGTTCAGATAATGATTCCCCAACAATACAGTGGTCATACGACGTTTCATATATATGGCCTCGTTTATCTCCGTTGTATTTGCGGTTCCCAGCTATCCTTTCTGTGCTTGCTGCCTCTTCAGAATATCTCGTTCCACTCTTCGCCGTAGTATATATAATTCTTGAACATCTGGCGACTGATTTTTTCTGAGCCCTTTTTGAAATGTCTGTTTGAATGCATAGTGCATTGCATACGTTTTCAACGTCCGCAATCGCGGTCGATAATCTAGCTGCACATTGCAAACAATTATGAGGCACAGCTGGATTGCCGTAGTGAAGGCGAAGAGTCAAGCAATTTGTTTGATGTTGGGATTGCGGTTTGTGCTGGGTAGGGAGGCAGTCGTTTTGTCATGGATTTGTGAATGGTGGCACTGACGTCCGAGCTCGCCATTGTCACATTGTTCCTAGGAACTGCGGAGTGCTCGATTTGGCAGATGGTAGATACGGAAGAACTTGTGATGCGTTTTTCACAACATGCTCCGGCGGAGATGCGGTGAAGGCTTGGTGAAGTTTTTGTAGCAAGCGCGGCACGCTGTGATCATCCACCACCTGAATGCAGACATCGGCAAATGCGAAAACAGCCACAGAGAACGTCTTCTGCCCCAGTTGCTGTCACTTCAGATTTTTGATGTAGTGGTCCTCTTCTAAGGATGAAGGTGTGAACACTGAGGAGGGGCATGCAGCTGCAAGGAGGCCTACTAGAAAGGGGCGGATGTCCATGTGTTGGGGCGGTTATATCGTGTTCCTGCGCCGTTGCGTCATTGAACTGATGCGTGATATTTCTCAGGTGAGCACTGAGTAGTTCTGAATGGGTGAAAGGTAGGGCTGCTAGAGATCATTACTGAGCCCATCCGCTTGTAATTTTTCTTGACGCAAGCGTTTATTGCAGACCTAATCGACTGCAGCAAGATGCCAGATGGCGATTATTCGGCAGGTTGCGTGACTGGCTACGTGACGTGTGCGAATGGAGTGAAGCACAAACGTCGATGTCCTGATGGTACGGTGTTCGATAACACCCAGCGAGTGTGCGTGTGGCCAGAAAAATGTGAGCAGTCCTCAGCGGTGGCGACTACTACGCTTTCATATACGGAAGGTTCTACGCTGCAACCACTTGAAGGTTAGCGCCTCAAATTAAAAGAATGTGTTATGGGGCACTTGCTTTCTCTAGGTTTTTTTTATAGATCTCGTGATATTTGTGCTTGTTCGAGGTCAAGGTTATTTCTTCGTGAGCTAATTATTCTGTGATTGCCGCATCGCTAGGTGCTGTTGTGATGTGTTTTTATGAAGTGGTCGGGCGATGAATCGACTATGGCATGTTCCACAGAGTGCACCATTGGTCCTGTTCTTGTGATGACTGATGCATTTGATTGAACGGATGATGTGGGTTATTTGTAGATGGCGGCTTGGATTGCAGTCGTTTGCCAGACGGCCATTATTCGACCGGATGCACCGCGAAGTTTATCTCATGTGCGAACGGAGTGGGAACAGTGCGTTCGTGCCCTCCCGGTCTCGTTTTCGACTCTGTGGGGCGCGAATGTGCGTGGCCGGACAGGTGTGCGACCAGCATGTGGTCAACTCATGCATCACCTGCATCTGAAGGAATTACTACCAACATGCCATCGAGGACACCATCGCTTCCAACCTTCCAAGGTGATGATCGCTTCTTCGCCTACTTCCATCCTCTGCAGGAAGGAAAGTTTTCCATGAGTGTTGTCGAGGGAGAGAGGAAGGGGAGGGACGGGAATTCATCGGGAACTTCTAGCTCGTTCGTTGGTTTTGTTGAAGAGTTGGGTTTCAACCATGGCCGAGCAGGTTGAGCCCGAATATTGCGTCATAGGTGTGAGGTAGTTGCGTGATGGTATTTGCTGTGCGAGGCGAGTTGTTTCATCCATGAATTTGCTGCAGCTGCTGAAGTGGACTGCTCAAGATTGCCTGATGGCGCATATGGACCCGGATGCTCGCCGACGTTCACGCTGTGCTCGAATGGTGGAGGATATTTGAGGAAATGCCCGCTGGGATTGTTGTTTGATGGAGCGAGGAGACGGTGCGAGTACCCGGACGAAGCGTGCGCCAAGGCAAATGGGACTTCCATGTCATCGGTGGCTCCAGCTCCAGCAGCAATATCAAAGCTCTTGTCAGCCGGCCAGAGCTCTCTAGCAGCCGTCCCAACAAAGCATGGTACAGACACTGAACAGAGCTATTCGAAGGGTTAGTGCCTTGATAGCGTGAATTCTGTTCCGGTCTTGCCTTGGTTTGGGTTCGCTGTGGTCGAGGGTCCGTGGAGGCCGGTAGGTACGGTGCAGGTTTTGCTGCAGAATCAGATGCTCGATCGTACGCTGAACGGCATGAATGCCTGTTTAGGAACTTTCTTACTCTGTGAGCTGTGGATGGTGGAAATTTTGCGGGTGAGCGGGACACTGACTTTAATTGCAGTGAACTGTGCTCATCTCCCAGATGGTATTTATGGCAAAGCGTGTGAGACCTCGTTTATATTGTGTTCCAATGGTCTTTCCGTTGTGAGGAAATGCCCGAGTGGATTAGTCTACAACCCGAAGTTCCTTCGATGTGAGTTCCCGAGCGTCATATGCGATTCCCGAGCACCGTCAGAGGCATCAAATGTGGCGTCGGCGACGTTAACAGCATCCAGTCATGACGGTAGGTCTAAGGGCTGATAGCGAGATTTCTGAAATTTTGGAGTTTTTCTCTTGATGAGGGTGGGGATTATTTGTGTATTTGAGAGGTGCGTGGGGTACTTACATGAGTATTTACAGCGCTAGCTGCTTGCGTTCACAGCTCAAAGCTTAGCTGGATGTTGCACCACTTCATCGGTTCTTCTATGCTCCTGTCCAATATCGTGGTCCATCTACAGAACACTGCAAGAATCCATGGTGTTGGTGTGAGCGCTGCAGTTGCAGATGATGTGATCGAGTGCACTAAACTGGCAGATGGTGATTACTCCGTAGGATGCAGCCCGGACTACGTGTCTTGTGTAGAGCAATTTGGAGTGAAACGTCGATGTCGGGAAGGACTCGTTTTCAATACCAAGTCAAGGCGATGCGTTTTGCCTGAACATTGTATCTCCGGCGGGGCTATGGAGCCCCCGGTATTGACAACATACGCGGCTGAACCGGTCGATCACTCTGGTCAGTGTTTGCTGCTTTTCCGTATTTTCAGTGGGTAGGTGAGCATTTCAACTAGAGTGCTGTGAAGCACTCGAGGTTTTTCTTATTTCCCCCCCCCCCCCCCCCCCTCTTCGGAACGTGGGGTGACCCCTGAATATCGTTTGTTGAAATCAGACTTGCTCGATGCCGTAACCATACAGTTCGAGTACCCTGCATTTCTTGCTTTGTTGCACTAGAGTCTGTAGAAAGGGACGTCGCGGATTGAGATGCATCAATATTGTAGGGCCAATTGACTGCTCCGCTTTATCGGATGGTTTGTACGGTGAGGAATGCTCAGCGTCTTTTGTCATTTGCTCGAATGGCGTGTCAGTTATTCGCAAGTGTCCGTATGGGTTGGTGTATAGCCCATCGGTGTCACGATGCGCCTATCCCTCTGCACAGTGCTCTTCGTCATCCACGCCGTTCGTTCTGAAATCAGTATTCAATTCGGCATATGCATTGCCAGGTTGGCTCAAATCTTCGGTCGTGGTGGTGGATCTCTTACGTTTGCTGTGGAAGAGGTGGATTATTTTTATGAGTGGTATTTGTGGGGCACTGATTGAGTGGCGGGGGAATTGGTCAAGGGGTGTTCAACAGAGGCGTGCTCAGACATCAGGTGCTTCGGCTTCATTGGAAGGGTTATTAACAAGGGGGGCCAGAAGACGCCTTGTTTATTGCAAAAGTTTGATCATCCTACGCGCACGTGAGCCATGATTTCACTTGCTTTAGCCTTTTCTATCCGTGTACACCCCAGAAAAAGCTGCTCTATTCATCCAATCGGTCTTGAACGTAGCAGAGCCTGAGGAGCGTAATATTACGTGTGCAAACAGGACGGTTTATGGTGGTATTTATGATGATGAAAATCTATTCTTGTCAAACTCCTGAATCCAGTTTTGCTCTCATTCTGAGACGTCGACGTCTGAGACATGCTGGGTATAAGCATTGCTGCAACGGCCTGTCTTCCACGATGAAGTGCATCACAAGGCTTGTTTTCAGTACGAATGCAGTCGTATGCTAATTGCCAAGTCCATGTCAGAAGCGCGCATGTCGGGCTACCACTTGCTGCTGGGAACTAGGCGCTGTCGTAACTGCCATCTTTTTCATAGCCATCATTCGCCATCGTTCGAGTCCCTGTCTTCTATGTCTGCACGCAACTGGTAGCCTGCATTTGTTTGCATCACTTTCTCAGTGATGCTGTTGATGGGGTAAAGCATCTCTTAGAGCGAGCAAATGATAACCCTCCGGTTATCATTTGTTATGAATTCCGAAATGAGTTTATCTGGTAGGTGACGAAAAGATGTGGCATCATCAAAGTATTACGTTTTCTTTGCGGTTCCAGTATCGAAGAGGAGGTGGACGGTGCATGGGTATACCTGCCGAAGGCTGATGGAGGAGCAGAGGGTGGTAGATGCTTGGCAATATTGGTATTAAGGGAAGTTTTTCTTAGACGCAGTGGATTGTTCAATGCTTCTGGATGGTGTGTATGGTGCAGCTTGTGCGACGACGTTTGTGCAATGTTTGGACGGCAGAGCATACTCAATGCAGTGCCCGACTGGGCTTGTTTTCAACGTAAAAGCTTCTCGCTGTGATTTCATAAACGAAGAGTGTATTTCTCGGAAAGATTCACCAGCAGCTGAGCATACGACGATAATCTCTACGTTGAGGCCAGTGCAGCGGCAGCATTCCACGAGTGAGTTTTCAATTTTCTGTCCTTTGCAGCTTTCTTGCTGATCATTTCAGTGGAAAGTGAAAACAGTTCCTGGAAAGGGGGCGGGAGGTGCACGTAGTTCAGTGATGTACATCGGCCAGCGTTCCAGTTCTCTTCTCTATCCCCCAGTATTTTTGGTTACTCTGTCACGACAGGCTCTTTTTCGGTTTCTTTCCTTTGCTAAGTTGTCACATTCGTACCTTCGTGTGTTAAGCGCTCGAAGGAACGTGTCAATTCCCCCAAAAGCACGTTTGCTTGATAGCGCTGCGTGAGAAAAAGCGCTCTATACCGGACGGGTATCCGCTTGTGTCCCGAAATATGCGGCGCTCACTCAAGCAGCAGATATGATCGAGCAGTTTCGATTGATTACGCATCACTGTTCGATCGCATTGCTGGGCACTCACTCGTGCATTCGCATGTCAGAAGGAGTTCGCAGCCATCAGCTGCCGGAAACCAGATAGGCATTGTGGATCAGGTGGACGTCACCTAAGTTGTTGTGACAGGTGATCGAAAGGTTCGTTTCATCGAGACGCAGCCCTATAGCAGCGACAGGCAGCATACTCAGTTGAGTAGTGTCATCGCCGTGCATTCGAGCGATTGATGTCGTCCGTGCAGAAGCTGCATTGTTATATTGCTGTGTTTTGCTCCTAAGTGAGGGCTTCACTATCGGGTAGTAACGGTGTTATCGTTTTATTTGCTTGCCAGGAGGCATTTGCAGAAGAGCTTTATCCCCTTTTCAAGCAGTCGTTCCACAAGGCCAGCCGGCTGGCCTAGATAGAAAACCTAAAAACATCAAGATGCGGTTTCTGCTCAACAAACTGTGAAATTACTCGTGTCAACCATGCGAACAAGCTGTCGTCGTTTTTGTCAGAGTGATTTTCAAAAGAAAGCGGAAGAGTGAAGGGCTGGAAAATGTCGATTATCGAGTGAACTGGTGAATCTTCACGCATTTTTTCCTCGGTCTGTGAACAAACCGGTAGTGTCCGAAGCAAATGAGGGGATGTATTTCGTGGAATTAATTTCACATTCTATTTGGACACGAATATGTTGCTAGCTTTCAGATGTCGTCGATTGCACATCGTCGCGGGATGGTGTGTACGGGACTTCATGTGCAAACTCGTTCGTGTATTGCTCGAATGGTCGCGCTCAAACGGCATATTGTCCAGCGGGTCTCGTTTTTAGCGTGGAAACTTCGCAATGCGATTTCCCATCTTCGGAGTGTGGCATTGCTAAAGCCCCCGCTTATGTGCCGACGTTAACGGTATCGGCTGCAGTACCTGCTGCATCACCATCCTCGGGTCCTTTATATGAAGGTTTGTCATTGAGGTAATTCGAATGCCAGTACTGCTTTTTCTCATTTTTTTTAATGCGTCATTGAATGAATTTTAGCAACTGTCGATTGCTCTCTGCTGCAAGACGGCGTTTATGGAAGCGACTGCTCAGCGACGTTCACGCAGTGTTCTGGAGGTGGAGCATACGTCATGTTCTGCCCAATGGGCCTTGTTTTCGATCCTCTTCTGTCGCGCTGCGACTATCCTAAACAACAGTGTCAAACATCGTCCGTGTCCATAGCACCTGCTGTGAGGCCTCTGGTGAAAGCGACTCAGACTCCTGCCCACCAACATTTATTACCTGGTGAGCGTGGTTGCATTCATTCTCGCCATTTCTGTTGCGTAGCATCTGCTTTTCTCCCTATCATTGACTACGATCAGTTTTTATGTTGCATTCAGGAAGCTGTTATTACGTTGTAGATGCATCACCTTGAGTGAATGTGAGTTTTGCAGAATCCGTTGTGGACTGTGCAAAGCTGCCAATGGGAGATTATTCGCTAGGCTGTTATGCTGAATATTTGACCTGTTTGGACGGTTTCGAACTCAGAAGACGATGCCCTCAAGGACTTGTCTTTTCTGAGGCTAAGCATCGTTGTGTCTGGCCAGCGGATTGTAATAATCCATCAGTTGATGTCGTCACGAGCGACTTCGATGTGCCAACAGGTGTGCCGTCAAAGCTATTCCGTTTGTGGATGGTTCGTCCTTTTTTTCCATAATGCTGCCGGTGTTCCTCATTTTGCGCTTCACACTTCTGTGTTTATACTGCTGTGGTTGCTGTACAGTCTCTGAATCTATGCGCTGCGAAGAGGAGAGGTACTGAAGCATGCTTGAGCGTGAGTGACGGAGCATTTCTTGTGTATTTCTCGTATTCTGTACTCATCTTACATCTGTTCTTCATGTTCTTACATCTGTACGTACTGCAGGGGGAGTGTTTCTAAAAAGAAAGATTTTTAGGGCTAGTCGATTGCTCAACACTTTCGAACGGTCTTTATGGCAAGCTCTGCTCCAGATCGTTCGTTCAGTGCTCGGACCGACAAGCTTCTACGTTCTCTTGTCCGGCGAGCCTCGTCTTCTTTCCAGAATTTCAACGTTGCGACTATCCAACCGGAAGTTGTGTTGCGGTGCGGCCCAGTCCTGCACCTGCCATCCCTTCAGTATTTCAGCCTCCCCACAGGGAGGCGGTCGTACGTCCTGGTCAGTCCCACGTTTCATTTTTTTTTATTCAGTGATGCTTTATGGTCTGCGAGCGCACGTATCAAGATCTTTCGATTAAAATTGAGGCTCACCTTGAATCTGCTGTGACTAAAGTCGATGGTCTTTTCCAGGAGATGAAGTAGACTGTAGCGGCCTTCCCGATGGCGATTACTCCGCCGGCTGCGCGTCGACGTACATCACATGTATAGGTGGTGTGCAGCACATCCGTCAGTGTCCGGCGTCTTTGGTTTATGATTCGTCAATGAGGCAGTGCGTGTGGCCGGAACGGTGCACTGTAGCGAGTGATCGGACACTGGTCACTGTACCGTACGCAAGTGGGTCGCCTTTACCTGCTGGTGGGTTCTTTAATGTACGGTCCCTGCGCTAGACCATATAAAGTAATGGGTGGTTTGGTGGTTTGTTTTGAGTTTAAATGGAATGGAGCGTTGCTTCAGCCTTCCATTTTTGCGACAAGCAGGGTTTGTCGACTTATTTGTTCCACGGATCGTATTTGGGCTGCTGTTGGCTGGCCATACGCATTTTCTAGTGAGGGCTACAGCTGTGAGCAAAGGGGTCTTCTGGATGTGATATTTGACGCTAGTGGAGGTCCTGGTTTGCAGGTCCGATAGATTGCACAGTGATAAAGGGCGGTGTCTTTGGTGTGTCTTGCTCGACAGCGTATGTGGAGTGCAGCGTAGATCGTGCATTCATTATACAGTGCGCAACTGGGCTTGTATTTATCCCGAAGGAGCGGCGTTGTGGACGTCCGACTGAAGGATGCAGAGTAGCGTTGTTCCCATCGTCTGCAACGCCATCAAGCTTGCCTGGTTCGTTTATTTTACCATTGTTGATTTTCTTGGAAACAGCATTTGAGCAAGATGCTTCACCAGGCGTTCTTTACTAATCTTCTTTCCTATCCGCAACTTTCTACTGTTGTTGGCACGCGCCATTTATGCTTCAGACAATTCAAATGTTACAGTGGACCGTGTGGACTGCTCCCAGTTGGAGGATGGCGATTATTCTTTGGGTTGTACCGTTTCATATGTCACCTGTGGGAATGGCATAAAACACACACGCCATTGTCCGAGCGATCTTGTGTTTGATCCGAGAGTGAGACGTTGCGTACAGCCCGATCAGTGTGGTGATGCTGCTATGGAACAGCCGGTGAATCTTGCTGCATCGCGGACATCGTATGTCGCCGCATCGCCTCTCCCACCCGGTGAGTTCTGTCTGTGTTCTTCTTCGTTTTTTGAGGGCTTCCAGTGCTCTTCATTGATCCATTTTTCTGGACCCACCATTGACAGTAAGCGCGGTGCGGTTTTGAAAGTGGTGACTGTCTCTATTGGTGCAGTGCTGATCCTCGCGCGGTCGTGATCTAACTACGATCCTCGCAGGAGTGCCCACCTAATGTGGACTGTTACAGGGTCGATTGATTGCCAAGCTCACCGGGACGGAGTGCACGGAACGGCGTGTTCGACTTCTTTCATTCAGTGCTCGAACGGTCAGCCATCTATACTGCATTGTCCAGCCGGCCTGTTCTTTATTCCTGAAGCTAGTCGATGCGAATATCCAACTGAACCATGCGGCGGCCAGATGGTCATGCCTCTCGCTGAACAGCCAACGGAAACGCTGCAGCAGTCTGGTGGGTTTGTTTTTTTGCATCGCGATACGAGGTATTCCCACTTGACCTGTACCACGGCATGCCGTTACATTTAGGCAATAGCATCAGGTGACAGCATGCGTCGACTGGCTGGATGGCGCTTGCGTCGGCGAGTATGCGCTTTAATTGGTGCGTATGAATATTTTTTTTGCCCTGTGGGTGTCGGTGAGTAGCGATGGGTGTCGACTGTCAACGAATCAAACAAACGGCCCTTTGTTTTCGAGGTGTTAAAAGTCGTTGATTTTTGAGGATCAAGCAAATGTGCGTCGCTTTCGGATGGCCTTTATGGTCAGCCATGCTCCAATTCGTTTGTCGAGTGTTCGAATGGCGACGCGTTCACATTGCATTGTCCTGCCGGTCTTCTGTTCAGTGTGGAGAGACACCGTTGCGAATACCCCACACATGAATGCGCCCCTGTTAACCTCGAACCTGCAGCAGTGCCGCATCAGCAGCCCAATATGATGGCGCAACGTCATCCTTTGTATTCAGGTTCGCCTTGATATCGCAAGTTGATGTAAATCTTTTTGGTATGTCTATCGCTTCCGTTCGTGTGAGCGGATCGTTTCGTTGATGCTTGGAGTGCGACGGAATGAAACAGCTCAATGCTTCCATGTTATTTGGAGTCGTATCTTTCAAGCAAATTTCCTGTCAATAATTGCCCTTCATGCTGTACTGTATTGCAGCGGACGCCATAGATTGCAGTAATCTCGCTGACGGCGACTACTCAAGAAGTTGCACTCGCAGCTATGTGACTTGCTCGAATGGCAGGCTGCATAATCGAGAATGCCCATCTAGCCTGCTCTTCCACCCATCAAAGAAGCGTTGTGTGCAAGCGGAGGATTGCTTGGTCTCCAGCGGTGAAATGGCATACGCTGCCGTCCTGACGGTCCACCGTTTGCCTGGTGGCGGTGAGCTATTGAAAACTTGGAGCTTATCGAGTTGTGTTTGGCAACTGTTTTCATTCGATTCGCACAGAGTGTCACGCAAAAAGCATTTAATCCATTGAAGTTGCTTGTCTTACAGAAAAAGTCAACTGTTCGATGCATTCGAACGGCATATTTGGAGCGGATTACTCGCCGACGTTTGTGGAATGTTCGAATGGCCATCGTCTGATTTTGGGGTCCGAGTTGAAGAGGGTGGTTGAGAACTGGTCCGGAATGGACGAATTTGATATTTTGATATGCGGGAAGTCTCAAGAGATGCGGATTGTGCAGTTAGGTTCACTGGCGATTCGGCGGTTTCAGCAGGTATTTATGGTCAGGTATAATCTGCTTGATTCGTCGAATGCTCACATTGCATCCCATTCGCTATACGCTGCGTTGCATACTGTCTATCTAATCCTGCGAGTCGCATTTGCGAACACGAGAACGGCATCTGCGGCTTTTTCCTTTCTATAGGTGTGGTATTGGAGTAACTTATTTGTTCAGGTTACAGCATCACGACATCCCCGGATTAGAGGTTAAGGGTACATCAATATTAATCATCTCAAGGGCGCTTTGTCCAACCTGTCGAGCAGCCATACTACGCCATGTTCGTGTTATTGAGAGAGTATTCCCATATCACATAGCTTGACCTCTACTGCGACGCGTTCTTTCATGGGGGGTGGTGCTCGGGCAACGCGGCGGCTCCATTGATATTCGCATGAATGGTTAGTACTTTCAGGGGAAATTGATTGTTCGTCACGGTCGAATGGCGTTTATGGAATGGCATGCTCAGCTGCTTTTGTGGAATGTTGGGACAACCGAGCTTTCTTGATGCGATGTCCGGCGGGTCTCGTTTTTAGTGTCAAAACGGCTCGGTGCGAGATACCAACGCAGGAGTGCGATGCTTCAGTAATTCAGTCTATAAATACACCATCAGCACCGCAGCCACTTGACGAGACATTCCTTCCCGGTAGGTTTCATGTCATCATGTTGTGTAACTATTGCCTGTTTTTACCAGGTTTTCAAGGTTTCACGCTTCGGCGCGTGCCTATTATCCTAGCGTCATGCGACTGGTTGGCGTGACACAGCATGGATGGGATTGTCGTAGCCTATTGTGAGTTGTTGAGCAAACATACTACGTTTTGCGTGTTCGTTTTTCAAGTTTTTGTCACATTAAGAATTGTCGAGGTTGCGTACGACAAGCGTTTTAAGAGAATATGTGCATGGAACATTTCTGTCCCTGTTCTTCTCTGCTGTCCTTGAAAGAGGACTCAAAAGCAGTGGGTAAAAGGAAATGTGTAATGTTGGCGGTTCATTGTTAGCTGTTGAGTCACATGTAGGAGAGAGTTTGCAATAGGGCGGAAAGCATGGTTGTGAAGGAAACGTCAATTTTTGTGAGGAATACAGAGTGGAGAGTGCTCACTGTTGTTTTCGCAGAACATGCGCCAACAAAATGTAGCAATGTCCGAGACGGCGACTACTCGGATGGTTGCACCGAGGAGTTCGTAACCTGCACAGGTGGTATGCTGGTGAGGCGACGATGCGCTAGCGGACTGGTCTTTGATAATTTGGTCAAATTGTGCGTTTGGCCGGAACAGTGCAATTTGCTCCCCGACGCGGTCCGTACGCCAGAGAAAGCGGGACAGCGTCATCTTAGTGCCGATGCCACATCGCAGCGCCCCTGTTAGCGCTTTTGCTTTTCTGTCTTTCGTTCGTGTTGTGGGCAGGTAGTGGAGGAGTCGATCTTTTTGCATTGAAGGGAGCGGTGGCTTTGCCTCAAATGGTCTCTATCTCGAAGGTGTCTAGAGAAGGAGCTTCCGGAGGTTTAGCGAGAGCCGGAGGAAAAGTTTGAGTTTTCAATCTTTTTCATTAATACAGTGTTCGTATTCAACATTTTCAAGATGGCACGAGGGGTGATGTGGCACCTTCGCAATCCTTTTTTTTATAAATCCTTGTTTTCAGCGACTGTCGATTGTTCGATCACGATCGATGGGATTTATGGTGAAGCATGTTCAAGTTGGTTCATATTTTGCGTGGGTGGCCGCTCCATAGTGCGCTTGTGCCCTCGTGGTCTCCTTTTCAATCCGAGATTGTCTCGCTGCCAGTTTCCTTCGAGCGTTTGCCAGCCGAATCAGGTGGAGCATTCCTCGCAGCCACTGATTTCTCAACCTCAGCCGGGAAAAACACAGATTCTTGGTTCGTTTTCTCAAACGCTGCTCATTGCTGAATGATCGTTTCGCAGGCTGTTTCTGAGTCACAGTTCGTCTTGGGTCCATTGTTGCTGTTGCAGCACGGCGGGCGGCTCTATGCATGCTTCAGTTCGTTTGTTTGATTTCATACTGATCCTTTCCTCCGTCTTGATCCTCTGACAAGGAGTCCTGCTGCATTATCGTTGATTTTCCTGTGGCCATCTATGTGCTTTGGGACAAAGTTACCTGTACGGGAATGCAGAACCCCCTGTGCGAGAAGATAGCAGGAGGAGCGCTAGCCAACCGACTCTTCGGACAAAGTGCCTGCTAAAATGATTGGGGTGTGCGGGCCTTCAGCTAGGAAGAACATAGGCTATTTTCCTGCATAGAATAGTAATATAGATAATCTGGATAGAATTGGCCGCCCACATACTCGTGTACGTGAGTGTTTTCAGGACGCATAATCGATTGCTCAGTGCTATCTGACGGATCGTACTCCATGGGATGCTTCGCTGATTTTGTTGTCTGTGTGGCCGGGCATGGGCGGAAAGAGTTCTGTCCACAGGGGCTGGTATTTGACGCATTCTTTAAGCGATGTGTATGGCCAGAGGATTGTCATTCTCTGAATATCGAACAGCCGATAACCCCAGTCGCTGCAGTATTGGATGCAGGGAGGCAGCGCAGCTCAACACATGCTGCGTTCTGCACTATGACTTCGGCATCACGGCCCCCTGGTTACTTGTTTTTTGTTTCTTATTGTTTTCTTTATCATGAGTTTTCTCACTGTTGAATAATCATTTTGAAACGGTTGCAAGTCAGCAACTCTATCAATTTGCGTATGAATATGCTAGCAAAAGTAGTTTGCGAGAAGGAACCGTTCCTGCTAGCGCTTGTCGATGTAGTGGCCGATGATATTTATCTGGTGGTCGCTGTT
Organism: Toxascaris leonina; assembly: GCA_022844705.1. Classification (NCBI taxonomy): domain Eukaryota; kingdom Metazoa; phylum Nematoda; class Chromadorea; order Rhabditida; family Ascarididae; genus Toxascaris; species Toxascaris leonina. Next base: position 11,792 of record JAARMF010000175.1, on the reverse strand, counting down.
GTGGAATCAGTAGGCTTGTTGGAATCCACTTGTTATAGATGCGATAGATTGTTCGAAACTGGCAGACGGTGCTTACTCATTGGGTTGCTCATCTCAATACGTTGTATGTTCCAACGGGCTTTCTCATGTGCATAATTGTCCGTCTGGGCTTGTCTTCCTCATCTCTACCGGAGTTTGCGACTGGCCAAGCAATTGCGATTCACGCTCCGTATCATCGGAAGGTTGCCCTCAAGGCGCAACCACAGTAGTCTACCCGACGCCACCAGCCATACGCGATGTGCCTCAGACTTCTGCACCTCCAGGTTTTTTATGCTTGTGGATCTCTTGACTTTTGTTCATGACATCCATCATTTTTGCAGGTTCCATGCTTCACTGATGTTGAAGAGCGTCGGTCATTGTCAGTATCTTAATCCTGAGTTGTTTGGAATCGTTGATTGTGGTTGTCGTTCGCAGCGTTCATTTCCGATTGTTGTATGATTCAGATGCGATAGACTGTTCGTACTTGCCGGACGGCGTGTACGGAGGGTACTGTTCGGCGGTATTCACTCAGTGCACTAATGGTATTGCGGTCGCACAGCACTGCCCTCAAGGTCTCGTATTTGATCAGAGCACGAAACGTTGTGACTGGCCCTATAACTGTGGCACCACCGCATTGCCAGCAGATATCGCACAACCTCCAGCTTCATCGCCTGAGGTAGCATTTGTCTGCGAACTTTAAGCTCAGGAGGGACTTCATTGAATTCAGGGCATCTATGTTTAATGGGGAAAACTGATCGTTGTTAATGGCATCTTGCAAGAGATTCGTGATAGGAGTTTTGCGGTTGTCGGCTAGGTTTTTTCTCTCTACCACCGAGTGTTTCTCCTCGTAATGCACAAGCTGTTTGTTTTGAAGGTCATTTGCAAGACGGGTGCTCGGCACATTGTGGGAGTGTGCAGCAAAGTCTATTTGGAGTGTGTACACGGCATATGGCGGCAGAAACGCTGTCCGGCAATGACCACATTTGATGTGACAATCTCGCAGTGCTCCTACAAGGCTGCGGGCTGTGAGCCTCAAAAACCGACGATTCAACACCCATCAGTGCAAACAACACCACGGTTCGTTGTGGCTCAAGCGGAAAGACCTATGGCTGCGATATTCGCTCAACCAAAAGTAACCCCACCGCCGCCATGTGAGATCGGCGAGCTAATCCCTCGCGGTGAATGTTTGGCAACATTCTTGGAATGCGTCGAGTTCAACAAATTCCTGTTGCGTCACTGTGCGGAGGTGAGAAATTTTCTTTTTCTAATGCCAGACTTTCACTTACGCCTTCTGGAGTGGGCTTGGACGATCCAGTATTGGAACTGTTGGTTCTTTAGCCGTTTTCCATTGTAACTTCTTCGGAATGTACACAACAATCTGATGGAAACAGTTTCTCTGAACAGTGAGATCCTTGTTGGGTTTTTCTGCCAGGCATGTCGTCGAACAGTTCTTCACTTTCTGATCAGTTGACGCGCAGCTGTTGCAGGGCTATCTCTTTGATATCGAAATGAAGGTGTGCAGGTTGCCATCTCAGGTTCCGCAATGCACGTCTCAGGAGCCTGCAGGGTCGCCAAGTTCGCCTGTCGCATCGTCGTTGGCTCCAGCAGCAGGCCCCGCTCCAAGGCCTCCCCACTTCCGCCCTGTCCCCATGACACATGTGAGAAATTGTACTCATTCCTCGAGCAACCATTCGTTTTTAGGTGCTGGACGAACCGATGTGCCAATGTGTGGAGTGCTTTTCTTCTGCTCCTTCGTTGACATAAGGACTTTTCGTTAACATGAGGACTCACTGCTTTTCGTTCAAACGGTGGAAGCATGAATTCATTGCCAACAGTGATGCTTCGGGGATCCCCGTCGCGTCGTTCACAAGATACGCTGGCTCGCGAGCGTAAAACACCAACAAATCTCATTCGACATAGTTTTTGAGGATGTGAATTCAGTTGTTTGATTGATTGCTTTTTCAGTATGTCGACGATGCATACTCTTTGGACAGAAGGCCGTCGGAAAGACCTGCATTTGCGCCTATTGCGCCCGTTCCGCCCATTGCGCCCGTTCCGCCCATTGCGCCCGTTCCTCCCATTGCGCCCGTTCCGCCCATTGCGCCCGTTCCTCCCATTGCGCCCGTTCCGCCCATTGCGCCCATTGCGTCCTTTGCGGCCGTTGCGCCAGCAGTACCCCTTGTTGACGTATTTGGCCACGCCCCTCCTCCGCTTCTTCCGACGTTTCCGCCACAAGGACCACCGCCACTGCCAGTGCCAATTTCCGGACAATTTAACAAAAGTTTGTTGTATTTTATTTTTCCGTTGCATTCGTTTTCGCACGGCATGCGTTCTAAGTAACGTCGGGGCGATTCGTGGCAGGCAAACCCGTGAAGTACTTACTTAAGCGTCAGAGATGTCATGCGTTGGGGAGAATATTAGTATTGCAGTGTCGCTGTGCTTGCCTAGTTGTGCTTTCTTGGGTCGTCATGTTTGCTCACTAAAACTGCAATGAAAGCTGTTTCAGCCTTCGTGCAGGTGTTCTCTAGTTTCAGTTCGCGATGCGTTCGACGTGCCAATGGCACCACTGGGCGGGAACCCCTTTATTGGCCCCGACGTTCCGGCTCCTCCGGCTCGGAATCCGTTCAAGCACACTCATGGACCTCCACCACCCGTGAAGGACGCATATGAGGTTCCACTAAAGGCAGTCTTCTTCAGTCCATTCAATGTGGGTTTTGATTCTTAATGATTCTGAAAGTGGGGCCAAGCCCTTTCATTTGCCGCTGAGAAATCATTTTGTACCACCTGCCCGTGACTACGGCAATACACTGTTGTACTGTGGCGCGTGCAAGGACTATTTGCAGTACCGTGCCGCAGTCTAATTGCATAACAAAGCAGTTCGTTGTGATGCGAGCTTTTATTGCGTAAGCACTTATCGAATTCTATAGATTCGCTGCACCGAACGTAGTGTTGCGCATTGAACTAATTGAGCATGTAACACGCGAATCTGTGGGCAAACTGTTGCGGTGGATTTTTCAACTAATTATCCTATGAAATTTTAATTTCAACAGACGCCTCAAGTTGGCGAACAGCGAGCAGAACCTACAAACGGAATGCACGAGTGCATACGCACAAAGGCGCATCCGCTTGAACACCACCATTTCAAGACGCGAATAAAAATGGAGACGAATACCTTGTCAGGCATACCTTGTCACATGCACGTTTGCCATTCGCGGGCACTTGCATCCTGCTAGAGTCATCGTTCAAATATCTTTGAACGCTTCACCATCACCATCGTCAAATGTGGTAGGAGGGGAGGGGAAGGGGAGAGAATTCAGAGGAAAGACCATCGGCGATGTTAGGTTAAGTGGCCTGCACCGTAATGAATCGGTTTTTGTGAGGCGCCTGCCGTGCCCTGCAAAAATTGTTGGTGTGCCTGTCGCACTGTGTCCCTTTCCTCCCCTCCGGGTTTAAAGGCTTCATAATCGGCTGACAACGTATGGCTCAGCATGATGTTGCACAACTTTAGTGTTGCACAACAATTTAGTCGTGCTGTTACATTTTTCGGGGACGGGAACGCGGCTCCATTATGAGATGTATTGTAGACCTTAGTTGTTCTAAATTTCAGTCCTTTGATCTCGCCGTGCATTTTTCTGCGTTATTGCATCTGCAAAGAGAGCATTTTTATTATGCTGTGCTTGAGTTGTCTTGTGTGCGTTATTTTCAGGTTCCACATGTTCAAGGTCCCGTGAATGATGCCTTCGCGGTGCATCCATCTCCGTCACACCCCAGACTTCGTCCGCGTGGGTAAGCGTTGACACTGAGCAAACGCCGGACATTCTCGTTTCTACTGCCGTTGGGATGAAAAAGTAGGAAAATCAGGTGCTTCACTCGCCAATACATTGTGTGCTTTCAGGGGAGGCGGTCACGTGGGATTGTCCCTCCCAGCAAGGCAGTTGGCGATGAACGCGAAGTCAGGTGGGGAGCAAGAGGTAGATGTGAAGTTGTCTGAGACAACAGCGTCTTTGGAAATGGAGAAGCATGCAGGGTCGGCAGCAATTCAAGGTGAGCTAAAGAAAGAGAGCGTAGAGGCAGGTGAAGCGAAGGAGCAGATCGAGGAGAAAAACTCGCGAGCAATGAGCAGCGAGGCCGAGAAGCAGCGTGAGAAAGACGTGAGCGTGGTGGGTGATGAGGCGAAGGAACGACATGGGAAGAACGAAATGAGCGTTGTGGAAGCGTTGGAGGTCGAAGGGAACGTCGAAGGTCTGCTTTTATTACTTCTTTTACACCGTCATTATGTTAAGTGTTGATGGTTGATCATACGACAGAAACAAACCCGTTTCTTATTGCGCAATAATTGCTTGCTCAATTAGGGAGGTTGGTGACGCGCGGCTATCACGTTGCGAGATTCCTTTTAACTAATTCGTATTTCAGCTTCAGGAGAGGATGACGAAAGAGAAGTGACTGCAGAGCATAAGCTTGATCTGGCGACGGAAGTTCGTCCAAAACGTTCCGTGGACCCTTTTCGGTTTGGTCGTAGTCGAGCGAGACCGCCGGTTAGGACTGGTTTTGCTAACACCTCCCAGCTTTTCTTTGGTTTGAATTTACCCTCAACGTTTCTGTTTCTGCCTTCGACGTTTCTGCCCTCAACACCTTCAGCGCTGAAACTTTAGCCAAGTGAATCCACGCAGTGCATTAAGCATCATGCATTTACCACTCATCAGTGATAGGCACCTGCGGCTGTCCTTTTCTTGATTATGGTGTGTACGTCAACAGTCGACCTTTGTAGGTGTTGTTTTAGGAAAGACACCTCGTCTTCCATAAATCGGGAACAGAGAGCACGCTATCATTTTTGTGCCGCGGAGTGAGTTCCAACGTGAAAGTGTCGTTGGGAGCATGCCGACAAGACTTCGTCGTATGTGGGAACAGAGTGAGTTTGTCGTCTTTCTAGTGCAGGTTTGTTCCAGCAACATCGGCTTTACGAATATAGTGCTTACTGGCGTCATCGTACATCGTGCATTTGTGCTATATTTTGATGTTTCACATCGCGCCTTTGCTTCAGAGAAAAGGTTTTAGGGTGAGGCACTAAGAATGGAGTGCCAAGCTGGCGAAGTTTTCGATGGGGATTCTGGCAGGTGCTTACTGGCGTCATCGTGCATCAGCGAGATCGAGTACTCGTCGCAAGGTTTGCGATGTTAATTATCGCGCTTTTATTTTTCCAGCGAGGGGCAAAAGACTAGAAAAGTTTCGGCTCTGGTGTTGTCTCAACCGCGGTCATTTAGACTGTACGCTACAGCTGCATTTAGACTTCATTCCTCCAAATAGTGAGGTCCTGTCAGCCGTCCATTTCTGCAACAGTGGTGGACTTTTCGCCATTGCTTCAAGGCATGTTGGGATACTGCGCAGTCTCCAATCGTATGCTCGTAGATTGCTTGTTCTTCTCGTGACACGGTTCATACTGTATTCAGGTTTTTCTTGCGACACTCTGCCCGAAGGAACATACGCAATGCTGGATTGCTCACCTCGCTTTATAGCATGCATAGCCCACAAAGCAATCGTTCGTTCCTGCTCGACTGGGCTCTTCTACAATCCCCAAAAGAAACAGTGTGACTTCAGGCAGAATATCTTGAGCTGCCGCACGGCCCCGACCCTTGGAGCTTCGTTCGAACCCAACAGTTGGTTTTTTGTAACGTAGCGATGTGTTGTTGTCTTTCTTCACATTGTTTCTGCTTCGATAACAAAGCACACCACTTGGTGACAGGACGTTTTGCTCGCGTTTTTTCTTATATCCGCTTCCGAGGGCCGGGCCAATTTTTTTGCGTATTTCTCGCGTTTGCGGGAGAAGTGGTATTTTAGGTGCGCCGGTGCGCTCATCATCCCCTTCGCAAATACCGACTATAATCCCGGAAGTGAACTGCGAGCGTGACGGTGCGGTGTCACTAGGATGTTCTCCGTTTTTTGTGCAGTGCTCTGGAGGGAAGTCGTATGTATTCAACTGCCAGTCTGGGCTGGTTTTTGACAAGGTTAGTATATTCACTCGCTTCTAGCGTCTGAGCATCCTGAATATGCGAAGAAGAAATGAAATGCTGAAGAAATTGACAGTGCACAAAAGCATTGACAGCCTGTCTATTACTTCTGATGAAGTACTGATGGTCTGCCCGTTCCTATAAACGCTTTTTCTAAGTTGTAATTTGTAAGCTCGTTCGTTTGCAGTTGTGTATATGCTATTGTCCTAATCGTTTTTCACAGTGTTTCAGTCTTCTGTATCGTGCGATTATCCGAGTGTAACGAGAGATTGCAGCACTTCCGCTCAGGATGCAGGGAAGCCGACATTGTCGCTCACCAAATCGACCGTTATTCAGCAGAATGGTATGGGTCTGTCGAGACCGTTATTATGACAGCGCTCCCGCATGATAGCGGGACGTATGGACTCGGGCAGGTGGGGTGGCCCACAAAATAGTTTCTATCCTCTTCGGAATCGATTATATGTTGATGACCACTGGTTTGTTATTGCCTACACTTCCTCGCACAATCCAGAAAGCAGCTGTTAAAGCGTGACTTCGTGCATTGCTTGTTGCTTGCCAGAAGCCTTGCTTGTTGCTGCGCAAGTTGTTTTAGGCCCATTACACGCATCGAAATACAACAATGGCGTGGTTGCCTAGCTGTTTATCGCAACAGGGTTCCATATCTGTTTTTTTCAGATTCATCGCCTCTCGCTAGTGAGCGAGAAATGATCTCACTGCCACCGTTGAGTGAGGCGATTCCCGTGGCGGTCAAGGACCTAGACTGCACTGATCTTCCTGACGGACCTCACGTGATTGGGTGCTCCGCGGTTTTTTTCGTTTGCTCAGGTTCGATGTGCATAGCACCAGATAGTTTCATTCTGCTGGAGTACTGGAAGTTTCCAATCAGCAGCCCATATTGTGGCTATTGTTGAAGGACCTGGCATCCGGCTGTTCTTGCGCATGTTTAAGCGAAAGCATTATTGCCTATTTTTCTGCAGCAAGCTTCCGGCTTCATACAGTTTTTTTCAGGCGGTCACTCGTCTAAGTTTGTCTGTCCTGTCCCACTGAAGTTCAACAAGGTGACGAACGCGTGCGACTACGAGGAATTCACGGACGACTGCAGGAGTACGAATATGGGCAGTAAGCATACGAACAAGACGCCACTGAAACCTGTAGTACATACGTTTGTTACTGCGCATCCCGTCTTCGCTCCTGCAGGTGGTTTTTGTTGATACTTGTTGTCGGCATTGGTGGCAACGTGCGGATTTGTTACTGCGCAGTAACATATGGCACTTGCCTTTGTGGGGATAAAGCTTACTTCGCGGTAAACTTGTTCGCTCGATTATCGAGGCTCCAAGATAGTTTTGAGGTGGATGTCAAATTTCAGTGTTGTGATTTCCAATGGGTATACGCCGCATTTCACAATTTGCTCGAATGGCATAGCTCACCCAGTGACGTGTCAAGCCGCTCTCGTCTACTACAGTTCCACGTAGAGCTACGACCTTGAAGAACAGGTTACCGCGTGCGGTGGTTCCGTTTCCCCAGCCACGAGTAAACCGATTTACGCGATGAGCGAAGTATACGACGAGTGCTTGAGTATATGAGTACAATTCCGCCCCGCTGAATCAGGGTAGAAGTGAACTGCCATAAGTTGTGTTATGGGGTCTGGGTTTTGTGTATGTTTTGACGTGCGAGAAATGCACGGGACTGTCACTGAAATTCGCCATCATTTAAATCGCCGAAATCTATCGCAGGAACACAAGCGGGGGTTTTCGCTCGTCCACAGGAACGGCCCGATGACCGCTGCGTATATTCGGAATCGTCGATGGTGGCACTCGGTTTCTGCCGAATTGACTTCCTGACTTGTTTGCACGGCTTTGCGCATGACGTACGTGCTTTTTATCGCTTCTGCCTCAGTTTGTTAGTAGTGCTGCTTTCATTGCTTTAGTTTGTTCGCAATGCTGCATCCGCTGGTGAGTAGGTTCATGTGTTATGGGGAGGGATTGCTGGGATAGTATTTGCCTGTATCATCTTCGTTAGACCTTAGATAGTAACATAGGCAGCGGAAAAAAGACAAGAGAGGGGGAAGGCGAACATCCGATCCCATCCAAGCATTTCCTGTCTATCGGAGCCGGTCTCGCAAAATTTTTCCATGCTGGTGACCTGAAGAATTTTGCATTTCCTTGCGACACGAGTAAAGGACGTCATTGGTGGTTACAGACTTTCTGCATACGAGGCCACTTATTTGACCATACGTCGCTTCGTTGCGTGCCAGCTGCAGAATGCGGCCAAGAAAAGGGACCCATTGGTACTGTGCGGATATCGGCATCTCACGCGGATTCGGATCTAATCTGTGCCGGTATTTCTGATGGGTCGGTCAAGTCATTAGGCTCATGTCGCAGTCAGTATGTTATTTGTCGAGGTGTAGGTTCTTCATGGTTGTTTTTTTTTTTTCATCTGCTGCGGTGATTCGTCATTCGCGGTCAGTGTATCATATGTGATGGTTCTTCGGTGATTTCTTGATGTTGTCATTTGCTTTCAAAATATGTTTAGAGAGAGTAGGGGTAATTGGTGACATCCAAGTTGGTGCCGAAGCGGTGTCTTGAGCAGGAGGATGGAGTTTCGCTTTTCGCGAGGCTGACCTGTGACAGAATTGTGCGTTTGTGTTTCAGGGCTCTCCTGTACATCATCTTTGTTCCGAAAGTTCGCAGGTGTTCTCGTCCGTTGCTGGTACTTGCATTCCCCGCTCGGAAAATCCAGATTGCCGAAACAGCGAGGCGATGGCGCAGGGGGCCGGTGTCGCCGTAAGCCGGTCTCCCTTGTTCTGCACGGCAAAAGAGGATGGCATGTATCGCCACCCGGACGACTGCACCAAGATCATTCAGGTTTCCTTTGCACTCATGTGGGCGTCACTGCTATTTTATGAAAGAATCTTGATTGTCTGCTGTGATCGGCAGATCGTAGGAGACAAGGGCGGGGCAGCGAATCCAACGTTTCCTGTCCCTCGTAGAGTTGTCTTACTGCTATGGCCTGGGCCGTCGCAAAGATAGACCTTCCTGGCCATTTATTGCGAAAAACTACTCTAGCATTCTGAAAAGCTGTTGTTCGTTTTGCTTTTATTTGCTATACTGTTTCAAGTTCAGTGCTTCGGGAACGATCAATTTGAGTACCAGTCGTGCACCCGGGGGCTCGTCTTCAACGAAATCTCAGGTGGATGCGATTACAGAGTTAACGTCCCCGAATGCGCTGATCCAACAACATCCGACACTGCCTTCGAAGGTTTGTTGTGCTAAACATTTTCCTCACGTGTGATATATCCGATCTGTTTGAACTGCGTCACTTCTTGTACAGATTTTTCGCGAGGGGTGCGGCAAAACGCTGTTTGAGGGAGTCGACCGTTAGAAAGTGCCGTTAGAAAGTTCCATGTGCTGCATGATTTTCAGTACCGGAGGGCGTTGATTGTCTCGGTCGTCCGAACGGCGACTTTGTCATGGACCAGCATGATTGCTCGACTTACTATCGTTGCGTTTGGGGCAAACCGGAGAGGGCGAAATGTCCGAGTGGGACCATATTTAACTCAGCGCTCGACGTGTGCGACTATCCCAGCGAAACTGTGTCGTGCTCTTCTATGGACTGAACGCTTTAAAGAAGTGCTGGTTTCAAGCGTTTTATAGCGGTTTTGGTGGTGTGCCGTTGTTTGAGAGTTTCTCCTTCCGTTTCTCAAATGGATTCGTTTCATGTGGTTTTTAAGACTCCGTTGCGGGAACATTTGGGTGGTTGTTGTGATCTCCCTCCCTCGATGTTTGAGGGATTGTGTGTATTTGGAAAAGGAAAAATTTACCTGTCTGCTTCTATCCCATGCTGTATGGTGCGTATTAATTGTTGTTTTAATCAACGCTGTCTTAGACTATTTTTTATTTCTGTGATCTTCCTCGATGTGGTTTGGATTCCATCTTATTTTGCAGTGTTCTTTAAATTGTTACGCGTCTGCGGGATGTTTTAATAATTGATAAAGTTATTTGGTTTCTCTGCCGTTGTTTCCTCTGCGTGACGCTGTGTCGCGGCTAGGGGAACCGCGTACGGGACTGTGCGAGTCTGTAACGTCCACTCAAGGCGGGCATCACGCCGGGTTGTTCAGCGGAGCAGCGGCCGGAGTTTGCACAGGGCTGGGTACTTGACGAATAACCACTGTTTGTCACCTACCGCCGTAGCTCGGCTCCTTTAGCAGATAATCTCAAACAGTGCCACGTAGACTGAGGAGCGTGCAGGCTGCAAAATTTAGATGCTGCTGTGTTTCGTGCACATTAGCACATAGATGTGTATATATTGTCTATGTGTAGTCGTCGAAATGAATGTGTAAGTCAATAGAGGGGTGGGATCAAATACAGAGACACGAAACAAGCGTAACGATAAATGAGGTGTGATTTCGTTCAGTTGGAACGTATTGGGTGAACGGGCGGCTGTGAATATATATAATGTACGATGTATGTGTGTATTACGTGTGAAATATAAACGATATATAAAATATATTAGCTTTTAATTGTGAATTATATGAATGAATATATGTGAATATCTTCACTTTCAGAATTACGAGCTCATCCAGAAATCAGAATCCATCAACATAAAAATGCTGCCCTCTCCCCAAACATAGATTAAGCGCACAACCGGGGGGGGGGGGGGAAGGGGGGCTTGGTGGAGCACGGTTTTGAGAGTGCAAGAACGATACTGAAGTGCACAGTGTTTGTTCACTGCAAAGGAGGTGATTTTAAATTGCGTTGCGGGATAAACGCTTTTCTTTTGTGATTTTTGGGAATCGCTCAAGTTCCCTCACCATTTTCAGTAAGTGATGTGTAGAATGATTCCCCCGTGGAATTCATCAAAAGTGATGTTGTTACATGTACGATGTCAATGAAGGTGCGCTATCCGATTCGGTTATTCTGGGTAGTTGCACGCAACTGGCACAAGTACGATGGCGCTCGAGAGAACGATACAGTCTGGGATAGCTCACCGCTCATTCAGACATCGAATAAAGAGGCAATCAGGCTTCCACTCCATATCTGTTTTGTTTACCCGCTTTCACGGTCTATAGCCGTCGAGTTTAGAGTCTATAGTATTTTATAATGCGATTGTAAACTGTATGCAGGAGGGAGATGAGAGGAAGTTATTCATATAAATTCGTCATGACTGTCATCAAGCGACGAGCGCTGATACGCAAATGGGGNGGGGGGGGGGGGGGGGGGGGGGGGGGGGGGGGGGGGGGGGGGGGGGGGGAGGTATTCCGAGAGTTCGACTTCTTGTACCATCCAGGAGGGATTGACTCCACTTGAAGATGGAGTTAATAGAGATCGGATGTTTTTTTTCTCGAGGTTGTGGTCCGATTCTACGCAATCAGTTCTCGCCGTTTAGAATCCGTAATGCCTTTCAGCCTAGCAAAAAGAGAGGAGCATGCAGACATTATGCGTAATTTACATGTTAGTTGGGGATATGTCAAGGTGAAGACGCACGGGAAGCTGCGGCATTTGTTTTTCGAATATGGGATTGGGTGGGTGATGCACGCAATGTTTTTTATGTCTTCTGCTTTTGTTTCATTTGGTAAGGAAGAATTTTTTTGACGCATTTATTAGATCACTGCTTTCGCTGTTGGAGTTGATTCTATAGTTGGCGAAGATTTTGGAGCTGTGCAATTTGGAACATGACGCATTTCACATTTCTCGAGAGGCATATAATATTTCAGCATGGCCGCATGCTGTATTTGTGTTGACGTCGTAGATCACATTGATCACATTGAAC